>REGM01000058.1:624110-729162 GCA_004194415.1 Aurelia aurita | reverse complement strand
TTGAATGTGTTGATATTTATATCTTTTGAGCCATCCAAAGCAAATACGACATCAAGCTGTTCAGAGATGCCTACAAAAGTATGGTTTTTGTTTAGACGCTCAGTTAAAAAGAGACAAAACACTTTACACTGTAAAGATGCAACTAAGTCGTGTATCCATAAACAGACATTTTACACGTGAAACAAAAAATCAATGTAGTCAAACAACAAATCATGTCTACATCAACTTTTGGATTTAAAAAAGCTAGGACTAAATGTCACCCTCTTTTCAATGCCTCTGCGATACGAGATTTTGCAATCAAACTTTCAGATGCATAGAGCATATTCTTCAAAATATATGAAAATTCAAAACCATCCGTCAGGTTTATGAAAACTTAAAACAATTTACCATGCATTTAAGATGGTAATAAGCTGAAAAAAAACGGTAATCTGACAGATAGGAAAAACAAACATTGCCTATCAATTTGTCAATTTAGGTACATAAAGATTTAGCCATCTAATTCAGATAACTCACAATATGCTTCTTCCTTGACTATTTTCACATTCTTCTTCTTTTCACACGAATCCTTTTCTAATTCGCATTGACTTGCATATGTTTTTCCATTATCACCACAAACAGGTGAGTATTTGTCATTCTTTGTACATACTGGACAAATGCATTCCGCTGTTTCGTCACCTCTTCGAACACATTTGCTGGAGTATTCACATACTTGTTTCTTGCATGGATCTAAACAGATTCAAAATCAATGTGAGCAAAGCTCAGCAAGATCAATTCAAGACATAGATAAATCTTTCTAGCAACCTTTTTAAATAGTAAGAGCCACTTTTCCAATAAGATTAACATGTAAAATGTATTCAAGGCTAGATTTAACTAAACAATGGGGCATAGGTAGGTATGATATCTATATTGTAATACTATACTTACCAAAATAAATCCTACAACTCCTTTTTTCTTTGTGCTCAAAGCTTTTCTGCATATTTTCAAACAATTTAATAACACTAACAGGTCACTAATTCCCATATTCTTATCGCTAGAAAAGATTTTATTTGTCTTGCATCTAAGAAACTGCAGTGGCGATTAAACTGTATATATTCTCACTTTCATTTGGATAATATGACCACTCATAAGTATCGAAACATTTCTTGAATTAGGAAAAAGAGACAAAAGAAAAAGAGATTTGGTAGGTCTTCCTTGAGTTTAGCGAATCATTGGTTTGGGTGTTATTGTCACGTGGCTCTGGATTTTATTTTGTTCTTCTGGTGCTAAATCGGCTTGCTTGTATCGTTAATTTGTTCTTCGCACGAGCTAAACTGTTGAGTGAGCGACGAAACGAGTTTTTGGTTATTCAACGTTTGCTCATTATTGCAGCTATTACTTATTTTCTCTCCTTGCAGGGTTTCAGGTTAACTCATTGTTTCTCTTGCAGGACTTAACAGTTTCCTCCCTAGTTACAGGTCAACTTTGTTGTTATTCTTTTACAGGAGTTAACAGTTTTCTTCCCACAGATTACAGTGCCTAATGGTGCGTGTGTGGGTATATTACGATGAGCCCATTATTTAAGGCTACTTCCTAATTCCGTACAGCAAATCATTTGCTCAAAAAGAGACCGTTAAAAACTGCTATCCCTATCTTACATCATCCTTAAAAACCTGGCTTACTTTATAGAAAGTAATCATCTGTATGATGCAAGATAATCACAATCTGTAATATAATGAATACATGGTTAAATGCATATCTAACAGAAAACCAACATACCAGGTTTTGATTGCGCAATGGCCAGGGACATTACATCTTTGGTTGATTTAGACAAATCTAGAGGCTTAATAAAATCTTTCGGACTATTTGCTATTCCTGCAACATCCTTTTTATCCACTTCTGGTCCAACAGCAATCACAATCACCTTTACACCTTTGTCCTTTAATTGTTTAGCTGTGTCCTCCAACCTTTGATCTCTCACCTCTGTCTTATCAATGAATACAATCAATGTCTTTGGTACATCCTTTCTTGCTCCATTCTTCGTCGAGAAAAGCTCATCACGTGCAATTTCAAGAGCTTTCAAAATATTATTGCCATTTCTCAATCTTCGTAGTTGACCAATATTGTAAATAGTTGACCTTGCATCAATCAGATCTCCAAATCTCCAAGCAAGTCTTGCATTACTATCGTAAACAATAGCCCCCACTAATGTGGCTGCCCTTGATATATCAAACTTTTCAATCATCTTTTTGGCAAGCTCGATCTCTTCAGCAAACGTAGCGTAAGCCTTCTTTCCATTAGCACCGAATACAAATGCAAGATCCAGTAGCACAGGTTTCGCTAGGAGTCGAACGTTAAACAGTGTCAGTTTTATTCTCGAGCAACTTAGCTACTTCATAAAGTTTGCAATAACTCACATTAGAATTTGACTATAAACCTTGATATAAAAAAAGGCTGCCGGTCGAAAACTTTGAATTTCTCTAAAATTAAAGGTCTGACATAAATTAGACAGTGATTTTCTGGAGGCTTGACTTGTGTGCTTTTATTTGATGTTTAGTTTTTGAAAAATAGGTCTCTAGGGAATTCACAAGCAAGAACAAAATAAGCAAGGCCAAAATGAGGTAGTGCTTCTTTGATATTTTTCTAACTGTGTTATTTGATGAAAGTTGGACCTGTGTCCTATTAAAAACAATTCAAAGACTTGCTGCGTTAGACTTTGTAAAAACATACAATTAGAACAATGTGAAAAGGAGATGCTACCTCATTTTGACCTGTGATTACTTTTTTACTCAGTTCGAATTCCCTAGAGACCTATTGTGCAAAAACTATAATCAAATGAAAGCACACGAGTAGGGCTTTTAGATAATCACTATCTCATTTACGGCAGAGCTTGCATTCTTGGCCAATTTAAAGATTTCGACCGGTAGCCTTTTTTGATACACCCTGTATATTGCTAGTTTACATTATTAAAACTAGGAAATTTTCTTAAAGAACGAATTTTTACAATTCCTCGTAATAGGAAGCACAAACGCAATAATAACAAAATAAAATTCAGTGAGTTGAATCCTTCCTCTGCAATCAAAAAGATTTACCCGCGAAAATTCCACAAAACTCTATCAGAAAACACTGACAGAATCAAAAAATAATTTCTAGCACAACCAATGAAAATGTATTCAATTATGCTGTTATCGTATTGTATGCTGCAAACGATAACCCATAAATGAAAGCTTGATGCTCAATTACATACAATCGCTAGTTTTACGTTGATGCAATTAACAGATGTACGAGGGCGAAATCAGAATAAAGACTAGACAAGTAGCCACCAACTGACAAAATACACAAGGCCAGAAACATAAAAGACAATGCAGCCAAAAAATACCTGCAGCTTTCCCACTTGCATCTAATACCGGTGTTAATGCTTTCTTCATGTCATCAGCATCTCCTACTTTCACAATATTTCCATCTTTTCCAATCTTCTTCAAATCTTCATCTTTCACTTTATTTCCAATTCCAATCACAACTAATGGGATCTTCTTCCTTTTCAATTCATCCAAAACCATCTTCATTTCATTTCCTTTATCAATCTGTGAGTCTGAACCACTCATCATTAATATCAACACTTTTCCTGCTGCTTTGTCTCTGCTGCTCGATGCTGTCTTCTCAAACATTTTCATATCTGCAAACTTCAATGCATCAATCAATCTTCTTTCTCCTCCAACTCGTTTAGCATCTTCAATCGCTTGCTCGACAACTGATTTGTAAACACCATTTTTTAAACCCACATTTTTCATTGGTTTATCACCGTATGTCATCAATGCAATGCGAGTTTCATTTGGTGATATGCTGTATACTTTCAGAATTCCTTTCATGAAGTCCTTCATTTTGTTGAATGTGTTGATATTTATATCTTTTGAGCCATCCAAAGCAAATACGACATCAAGCTGTTCAGAGATGCCTAAGAAAGTACGGTTTTTGTTTAGACGGTAAGTTAAAATGCGCCCAAAATACTTTAGGCTGTAAAGATGCAATTAGGTCGCGTGTCCATAAACAGAATATTTACACGTCAAATGAAAAATCAAAGTAGTCAAACAATAAATCATGTCTCCATCAACTTTTGGATTTAAAAAAGCTAGGCCTAAATGTTATCCTCTTTTCAACGTCTCTGTAATACGAGATTTTGTAGTCAAACTTTCTTATGCCTAAAGCACATTCTTGAAAATATTCAAAATATTGAAAACCATCCATCAGGTTTATGAAAACTTAAAACAATGTACCATACATTTAAGATAGTAATAAGCTGAAAAAAACGGTAATCACTTTCAATCTGACAGATAGGAAAAACACACATTGCCTCTCAACTTGTCAATTTAGGTACATAAAGATTTAGCCATCTAATTCAGATAACTCACCACATGCTTCTTTCTTGACTACTTTCACGTTCTTCTTCTGTTCACACGAAGCTTTTTCTAATTCACATTGACTTGCATATGTTTTTCTATCATCACCGCAAACAGGAGAGTATTTGTCATTCTTTGTACATACTGGACAAATGCATTCTGCTGTTCCATCGCCTCTTCGAATACATTTGCTGGAATATTCACATACTTGTTTCTTGCATGGATCTAAAAAAAATCAAAATCAATATGAGCAAAGCTCAGCAAGATCAACTCAAGAAATGGACAAATCTTTTTAGCACCTCTTCTAAATAGTAAGAGCCACTTTTCCAATAAGATTGACATGTAAAATTTATTCAAGGCAAAATTTATCTAAACCAATGGTCATAGTTAGGTATGATATTCATATTGTCATTCTAATAACCAAAATAAATCCTACAACCCCTCTTCTTTGTGTTCAAAGCTTCTCTATATATTTTCAAACAATTTAATAACACTAACAGGTCACTAATTCCCATATTCTTATCGCTAGAAAAGGTTTGCTTTGTCTTGCATCTAAGAAACTGCAGTGGCGATTAGACTGTATATATTCTCACTTTCATTTGGATAATATGACCACTCATAAGTATCGAAACATTTCTTAAATTAGGAAAAAGAGACAAAAGAAAAAGAGATTTGGTAGGTCTTCCTTGAGTTTAGCGAATCATTGGTTTGGGTGTTATTGTCACGTGGCTCTGGATTTTATTTTGTTCTTCTGGTGTTAAATCGGCTTGCTTGTATCATTAATTTGTTCTTCGCACGAGCTAAACTGATGAGTGAGCGACGAAATGAGTTTTTGGTTATTCAACGTTTGCTCCTTATTGCAGCTATTACTTATTTTCTCTCCTTGCAGGGTTTCAGGTTAACTCGTTTTTTCTTTTGCAGGATTTAACAGTTTTCTCCCTGGTTACAGGTTAATTTGGTTGTTATTCTTTTACAGGAGTTAATAGTTTTCTTTCCACAGATTCCAGTGCCTAATGGTGCGTGTGTGGGTATATTACGATGAGCCCATTATTTAAGGCTATTTCCTAATTCCGTACCGCAAATCATTTGCTCAAAAAGAGACCGTTACAAACTGCTATCCCTATCTTACATCATCCTTAAAAACCTGGCTTACTTTATAAAAAGTAATCATCTGTATGATGCAAGATAATCACAATCTGTAATATAATGAATACACGGTTAAATGCATATCTAACAGAAAACCAACATACCAGGTTTTGATTGCGCAATGGCCTGGGACATTAAGTCTTTGGTTGATTCAGACAAATCTAGAGGCTTAATCAAATCTTTCGGACTACTTGCTATTCCTGCAACATCCTTTTTATCCACTTCTGGTCCAACAGCAATCACAATCACCTTTACACCTTTGTCCTTTAACTGTTTAGATGTGTCCTCCAAACTTTGATCTCTCGCCTCTGTCTTATCAATGAATACAATCAATGTCTTTGGTACATCTCTTCTTGCTCCATTCTTTGTCGAGAAGAGCTCATCACGTGCAATTTCAAGAGCTTTCAAAATATTATTGCCATTTCTCAATCTTCGTAGTTGACCAATATTGTAAATAGTTGACCTTGCATCAATTAGATCTCCAAATCTCCAAGCAAGTCTTGCATTACTATCGTAAACAATAGCCCCCACCAATGTGGCTGTCCTTGATATATCGAATTTATCAATTATCTTCTTTGCAAGTTCTTTCTCTTGAGCAAATGTAGCATCAGTGTTCTTTCCATTAGCACCGAATACAAATGCAAGATCCAGTAGCACAGGTTTCGCTAGAAGTTGAACGGTAAACAGTGTCAGCTTTATTCTTGAGCAACTTAGCTACTTCATAAAGTTTGCAATAACTCACATTAGAATTTGACTATAAACCTTGATATAAAAAAAGGCTGCCAGTCGAAAACTTTTAATTTCTCTAAAATTAAAGGTCTGACATAAATTAGACAGTGATTTCCTGGAAGCTTGACTTGTGTGCTTTCATTTGATGTTTAGTTTTTGAAAAATAGGTCTCTAGGGAATTCGCAAGCAAGAACAAAATAAGCAAGGTCAAAATGAGGTAGTGCTTCTTTGACATTTTTCTAACTGTGTTATTTGATGAAAGTTGGACCTGTGTCCTAATAAAAACAATTCAAAGACTTGCTGCGTTAGACTTTGTAAAAACATACAATTAGAACAATGTGAAAAGGAGATGCTACCTCATTTTGACCTGTGATTACTTTTTTACTCAGTTCGAATTCCCTAGAGACCTATTGTGCAAAAACTATAATCAAATGAAAGCACACGAGTAGGGCTTTTAGATAATCACTATCTCATTTACGGCAGAGCTTGCATTCTTGGCCAATTTAAAGATTTCGACCGGTAGCCTTTTTTGATACACCCTGTATATTGCTAGTTTACATTATTAAAACTAGGAAATTTTCTTAAAGAACGAATTTTTACAATTCCTCGTAATAGGAAGCACAAACGCAATAATAACAAAATAAAATTCAGTGAGTTGAATCCTTCCTCTGCAATCAAAAAGATTTACCCGCGAAAATTCCACAAAACTCTATCAGAAAACACTGACAGAATCACAAAAAAATTCTAGCACAACCAATGAAAATTGATTTCAATTATGCTCTTATCGTCTTGCATGCTGTAAAGCGATAACCCAAAAATGAAAGCTTGATGCTCAATTAAATCCAATGGCTAGTTTTACGTTGATGCAATTAACAAACGTACGAAGGCGCAATCAGAATAAAGACTAGACAAGTAGACACCAACTGACAAAATACACAAGGCCAGAAACATAAAAGACAATGCAGCCAAAAAATACCTGCAGCTTTCCCACTTGCATCTAATACCGGTGTTAATGCTTTCTTCATGTCATCAGCATCTCCTACTTTCACAACATTTCCATCTTTTCCAATCTTCTTCAAATCTTCATCTTTCACTTTATTTCCTATTCCAATCACAACAAACGTGATCTTCTTCCTTTTCAATTCATCCAAAACCATCTTCATTTCATTTCCTTTATCAATCTGTGAGTCTGAACCACTCATCATTAATATCAACACTTTTCCTGCTGCTTTGTCTCTGCTGTTCGATGCTCTCTTCTCAAACATTTTCATATCTGCAAACTTCAATGCATCAATCAATCTTCTTTCTCCTCCAACTCGCTTAGCATCTTTAATCGCTTGCTCGACAACTGATTTGTAAACACCATCCTTCAAATCTACATCTTCCATTTGTTTATCACCGTATGTCATCAACGCAATGCGAGTTTCGTTTGACGATATCTTGTATGTTTTCAGAGATCCTTTTATGAACTCTTTCATTTTGTTAAATGTGTTGATTTCTACATCTTTTGAGCCATCCAAAGCAAATACGACATCTAATTCTTCAGATATACCTGTAAGGATAATAGGGTTACGTTCTAGAGGCTTTGCAAATTTTCACCAGAAATACCAGGTCATTGCGAAAAAAGGCATACATTTCCAACAGCAAATTATACACATTTACATCAAGACAGAAATCGCAGTAGTCAGTTAACAAATGATCACGTATGGTCGAACTGTATTGCTGTTTCTACTCCTTTAGAATGTCCACGTGATAAAGGGTATGTGCTCGAAATGTCATGTTTCTTAAATCTACGCTCTTTATGGTGCTTTAATAATTTACTAAATGGTTTGTTCTATGTAATGTCCGTCTGTCGTAGAAATTACTCTACATTCGCAATCAAGCTTTCCTACGCGAAGCAAATTTTCTCCAGAAAACGATCTCTTCTCAGGAATTTATCAGTCATCTTGAAAGTGCATATTTGTCTTTGCAGCTATTTTAGAAGAAAAAGAAAAAGCCTTAACTTTCTATTTTAAAAGGATAGTGTAAATTAGGGCTGACTTACCGCATGCTTCTTTCTTTACTGTTTTTATGGCTTTCTTCTCTTCACAAGAAGCTTTTTCTAATTCGCATTGACTTGCATATGTTTTCCCGCTATCACCACAAACCGGAGAATATTGCTGATCCTTAGCACATACTTGGCAAACGCATTCTGCTTTGTTGTCGCTTCTTCGAAGACATTTACTGTTGACGTCGCAAATTTGCTTCTTGCAAGGATCTACGAAATAGCAAAAAAACAATTAGTTGAAAGTTCAAAATCAAGTTGAAAAAAGAGATTTTTGAAGTTAGTCTGAGCAGAAAGGTAGACAAAGGTATCAGTAAATGATACTTGAACAAACCATTACTTGTACTAATTTGACTACATTAAAATCCCACATAAAAAAAATTATGCCATTTGAGAGCCAACAGTAGGAAATTTAGGAATACAATATTCTGGAAACGAAGTTTTGACAGACATTTGGAATTTTAAATCTATTAGCATGACTAGGTTTTGATGTACTGATACGTCATCTACTGTTCGACACATGCATCATTCCTAATACCAACAGTAACATTCAAAAATATTTTCAAATACAAATTTCACAACCCTGGTATCCTTTCTCTTCGACAATTGACGTAATATTACCTTCAGAATAAAGAATTCTGTCGATTATAAAATTGATTACAAATCTTGTGAAGTATGACACCATAAATTATGCCAGATACAACTGAGGAAAAAGGTCAACTTACCAGGTTTCGATTGTGCAACAGCTTTGGCCATCATATCTTCGAGCGATTTAGACAAATCAAGAGGTTTGATCAAGTCTTTTGGACTATTTGCTATTCCTGCGACATCCTTCCTATCCACCTCTGGTCCAATCGCAATCACAATCACCTTTACACCTTTGTTCTTCAATTGCTTAGCTGTGTCTTCTAACCTTTGATCTCTCACCTCTGTTTTATCAACGAATACAATCAGTGTATTTGGTACATCCCTTCTTGCCCCGTTCTTTGTTGAGAAAAGATTATCACGTGCAATCTCCAGAGCTTTCAAAATATTATCGCCATTTCTCAATCTTCGTAATTGATCGATATTGTAAATAGTTGATCTAGCATCGATCAAATCTCCCAATCTCCAAGCAAGTCTTGCATTACTATCGTAAACAATAGTCCCCACCAATGTGGCTGTCCTTGATATATCGAATTTTTCAATCATCTTCTTTGCAAGTTCTTTCTCTTGAGCAAATGTAGCATCAGCATTCTTTCCATTAGCACCGAATACAAATCCAAGATCTAGCTGCACAGGTTTCGCTGCAAGTGAGATGCAAAAGAACGTCAGATTTATTCTCGAACAGTTTATCATTTTCGTGAAGTTTGTATTTTTAAAACTTAAATAGACCTTAAAACTAACATCTCAATCGTTAGTTTTGATAATGAAAAGCCTTCAGATTTCCTCAAAGAGCAAAATTTTATTATTTCTTAGACTACGAAGCTAAAAATGAGATAATACGAACGGAAGAGTCTGGAAATCTGGACGTCCTTCTACCGGGTGTTCCAGAAAAAACGCTACCGATTTTATCGAGGCTAGCGATAAGAATTTAGGTCGAATCAATTCCTAATAATTTTTTAAGTAATCCACGATAGTTAACTTAAACATAGATACCTTGTTCACTGATATTGATGCATTGAGAGTTGAAATGTTAATCTTGAAAGTCCAATTTGCCTGCACTTCAAAACCAGAGCTTTTGGGTTTTGGCCTAAACTGCAAACGTACTGTTTTGGGGAATCTACTAAATTATAGCGAAATAGGAACAAGATGCCTCATGCTGTGGAATATATTTGAATAGAAAACCAAAACTTAACTTGACAATCAGATTCATGAGTTTAGTCATGAAGAGACTTCTTTCCTAATTCTACAAAAAGTTCAAATTATATCTGCCTAATGAAAGATGGTCATCAGGGAAAAAGTTCCCTTGGGTGTGAAAAATAAATTATTTCCTGACTGAATGAAATTTTGCATCATCTATCTCGGCATTATTACGAAAGAAGCAATACCCAAGGGAACAAATGTCCATGGATAAGATCCTTAAAAATTCTCACTTGTGCTTGGATTTGTGTTTTTTGTAGGTGCATTTTGATTGAAGAAAGATATTCCTTAGTGACCATCTCCATTGCTATGTTTGTCAATTTTCAGCTTTCAAATTTCTATTGAAATGTGTGCCTAAGCACGGTCCTTGTTTAAAACTATTACGCTGTTTATGTGACTGAGGAGGTTCCCCCAAACAGTTAATTTGTACTTTAGGCCAAAATCCGAAAGCTCTGGTTTGGAGGTAGAAGCAAATTTGGACTTTCAAGATTAATATTTCAGCTCTCACAGCACCAATATCAACTAACAAAGTATTTATTTTCAAGTTAACTATGGAGGATTATTTCAAAAATTGTTAGAAATCGATTCGACCTAAATTCTTGTCGCTAGCCCCGATCTCAAATCTGTAGCGTTTCTTTTTTGGGACATCCGGTATAAGAAAAAAATTTACCAGCGAAGTCTCCACGAAAATCAATAACAAACACATGACAGAATCGAACAAAAATTCCTAGCAGAACCACGACAACTATTTTCAGGTACACTACCGTATAAAATTGCTGTCGGTTGGGAATCTACTTGTAACTGAAGGCATTATGCTCACTTAAAATGTAATGGTTACTTTCAACTTGATACAAGAAGCAGATTAAGATCTGTAAACTTTCAATTGAGAAGGATCAGGATATTTCATTGATAGCTGCATATAGAAAACTACTGTATTTTAAAAGCTATACAACTTGAAATACCTGCAGCTTTTCCACTTGCATCTAATACCGGTGTTAATGCTTTCTTCATATCATCAGCATCTCCTACTTTCACAACATTTCCATCTTTTCCAATCTTCTTCAAATCTTCATCATTCACTTTATTTCCTATTTCAATCACAACCAACGTGATCTTCTTCTTCTTCAATCCATCCAAAACCATCTTCATTTCATTTCCTTTATCAATCTGTGAGTCTGAACCACTCATCATTAATATCAACACTTTTCCAGCTGCTTTGTCTCTGTTGCTCGATGCTGTCTTCTCAAACATTTTCATATCTGCAAACTTCAATGCATCAATCAATCTTCTTTCTCCACCAACTCGCTTAGCACCTTCAATCGCTTGCTCGACAACTGATTTGTAAACACCATTTTTTAAATCCACATTTTCGAGTTGTTTACCACCGTATGTCATCAATGCAATACGAGTATCGTTTGACGAGATCTTGTATGCTCTTAGAGATCCTTTCATAAAATCTTTTATTTTGTTGAATGTGTTGATTTCTACATTTTTTGATCCATCCAAAGCAAACACAACATCTAGTTGTTCAGAGATGCCTGAAAAGATATTTTTGCAATGCTTTAGAGAACCAACAGATACGACCTGCAAAAATTACGTACTTGACAAACGAATCACAGGCTAAGTATAAAACTAACATTCTCCGTGCTATTCATCATTCTGTATAACGTGTCAATTCCCAAGTTACTTGGGCCATCCACATCAAATACCGGGTGTCCCAAAAAAAGTATATAGATTTGGTCTACCCTAGCGATCCTAGCGATAAGAATTTAGCGCGAATCAATCCGAAATCATTTTAAACACATTCCTTGATAGTTAACTTGAACATAGATACCTCATTTGTTGATATTAGTGCTATGAGAGTTGAAATATTAATCTTCAAAGGCCAAATTTGCCTCTACCATCAAACCAGAGCTTTGGCGTTTTAGCCTAAGCAAATTATTGAGGCACAGTGAATAAGTCAACAATAGATTTGAAAAAAATTGAAACAGGAGGAAATTAATTAAAAACTGCACAACAGATGCGTTAAAAAAAATGTAATTTACGTGACACTTATCATCAAGGGAGCTCCGAAGTAAACTGCATTCATTTCAATATCAACACTTTATTTCACGAAGTTTATTTCGAGCTTCCTTGATGATAAGTGTCACGTAAATGTTTAAAACGCATCTGTTGTGCAGTTTATAATTTTGTTCCTCTTGTTTCAAATCTTTTCAAGTCTATTGTTGACTTATTCACTGTCCTCCAAGAATTTTCTTAGGCCAAAATGCCAAAGTTCTGGTTTGGAGGTCAAGGCAAATTTGTCCTTTGAAGATTAATATTTTAACTCTCAAAGCACTAATATCAACAAACGAGGTCTATCGAGGTATGTTTTAAAAATGTTTTCGAATTGATTCACGCTAAATTCTCATCGCTAGGGTCGACCAGATCTGTCTACTTTTTTGGGACACACGGTACAATGCTCATAATGCAAAATTAAAGAAAAGAAAGAAATCATCTAAATACCGTATATTTAATACACAAGCTAGCAATCATCAAACCACAACAATAACATTCTGAAAACAACAGCAAGCAATATCTCACATAGAAGCAGGCAAACAAATTACCCTTTTCCATTCACTGTTACCACATTTTTAAAAACAACAGCAGTAAAATCCCGCAAGAAAGAAGATACAAAGTTAAGAACCAACAGAATGTTTTTGACAAAACTTTCCCTACGTTTACAAAATATCAGCAGTTTCACTTGTATGTCTGTTTTTATCAAAAGAGTGACTCCAACACTGGCCGATCTATTTCTTATAACTCATTTGAAAAGCAATATTTTTGCATTGTATTCCATCACTTCTACCTTTTCAACAAGATTTGTTGTCTAGAAATAACCCCTGCTCCTATTTTGCCCTGGTTTTGAAGGAAATGGCTGCAATGTTTCTTTAAAATCATCGTTTTTTTTTATGGGAGACGTCAGGTTGATACTGTTTTCATTTTTTAGATAAGAACATACTTTAAGAACCTTTCACCCTGGAACACCTTTAAATATCATCTTTTTAAGAAACAACACAGACTAACTTTTGTAAAGATATGTTCGTCTTTGCGGGGTTTTACTGTGCTGAGAAGAAAGTCTTTGGAGTTAGCCTTTGACTCACCACAAGATTCCGTTTTGATAGTTTTGACCAATTTGTTCTGCTCACAAGAAGCTCTTTTTAACTCACACTGACTTGCATATGATTTGCCATCATCACCACAAACCGGGGAATATTTATCATTCTGGCCACATTTTGGACATATACATTCTGTGGAGTCATCGCTTCGACGAAAACATTTGCTATGAAAATCGCAGACTTTGTGCTCACAAGGATCTGTAAAATAATCAATTTGGAATGTGATAATAAGGATGTTAAAATTTATTCCTAGCCATTCGTATGAAAGAAATTCAACCCAATGCTATTTGTCTATTTTCAGAGGAATGCAGCTAGACATCAGTTGATAACATATTGCAAGATAAGTCCTTTCAGATCTTGGATCATATTTAGCATAACATTTACAATTCTACAAAATAGAGAAACGTGATCTTCTTCTCGTCGATTAAATAAAAGCATTATGGCGATGACAAATAAAGTTTAAAATATTCAAACGCATAAATAGTCAAGGGTGAAAATTAGTAAATGTTTTGTCCCTTTTTAAGCGTTGGTTTTAGCATAGCAAAAAATGCTAGAGTTAGATCTGACCCCTTAGAATGCTACAGTCATTGGTTGCTCGTAAAGCTAGCAAACTTTCAATCATTTGTGATTTAATGGTTCAGCTCACCAGTCAACAACGAGCAAATTTTCCTATTTGTAGCGCATGAGCCAGAAAAAAGTTCCCACATTTAGAATTTCATAGCACCAAGCGTACTGGATGGATTCGAATGAATCGAATTTTACCTAAAAGCCGAAAGACGGAAGTATTTTTGTGGATTTTCTCACGTTTTCATGAGCACTGAAATTATAAGTAAATTGGACTTTAAGAAAATTTCTTGGTAGCGAAACCACTGAGAAAGGGCCTAAAACACTTGATCAAGTCGTAAGAAATCTCCACAAACAGAACAATACGCAAAGACGCTTCGTCTCTCTCAAACGTTGTCGAAAATAGATTTTCAAACAAATACTGAAGCTTTTCAACCCCATGGCAATAAATGTGCGGATAATATCTCTTATCCATGAAATTGAACTTCCTTTTTTTCTGTGCGAGGAGTTTCTCTGCCATTTAGTCAAGTGTTTCAGGTCCTTTGTTAGGCATTTCGCAACAAAGAAATTTTCGTAAAATCGAATTTACCTACATTTTAGTGCAAAATTCGATTCATTCCAATAAATCCACTACTCGTGGTGCTATCAATTTTCTAAAGTGGAAACCTTTTTTCTGGCCCACCTGGTAGAGGTTTTGACAATTCTTCATACACTGCAAGTTTTTTCCGGTTCATCAGGTACTACTTTCAAAATCAATTTCATAATGAAGACAATCTACCCTGCATTATCAATTGAAGCATCAAGGGCAAACGTAAATGGGGTGTTTACCTGGTCTGGACTGAGCAACAGCTTGGGATAACACTTCTTCCTTTGATTTGAAGAAATCACTTGGTTTAATCAAATCTTTCGGACTGCTTGCAATTCCTGCAATATCCTTCTTATCCACTTCTGGTCCAATAGCAATCACAATCACCTTTACACCTTTGTCCTTTAACTGCTTCGCTGTATCCTCTAACCTTTGATCTCTGGCCTCTGTCTTATCAATAAATACAATCAGTGTCTTTGGTACATCTCTTCGTGCTCCTTTCTTCATTGAGAAAAGATCATCACGTGCAATTTCAAGAGCTTTCAAAATGTTGTTACCAGGTCTCATTTTTTGTAGTTGATCAATTCTGTTGTTGACTGACCTCACACCAACGACATCTCCAAATTTCCACTCTGTTTTGGCATCACTGTCATATGTAATAGCACTGACGAGTGTGGTTGACGTTGATATGTCATATTTCTTTATTATCTTCTTGGCTAATTCCTTTTCAGCAGCAAAAACATCTCTTGCATTAATACCATCAGCGCCGAATATGAATCCAAGATCTAGGGCGACAGGTTTTCCTGCAAAATAAATGAAGTACTTCAACAATGAATACACGCTATCCTAGCAAGCAATCTCTCAACGAGAAAGCACTATGCTCCATTACACAAAATTTCAAGAACGCAGAATAGTACAAATCAAGCGTTGCCATCATCTGTTTTCATAATGCACATACACCGATTGCCTTTAATTTCCCTATTGTAGTTTTTGTCTATCTCAAATTTCTCAAAACAGATCATGCGTAGAAAAACATCATACTAAATATTGCTTTTTGCAGATTATCAGCAGTTTACTGAATTGCATTAAATCCTTTACATTTTCTTTCATTTTATGAGCCCACTTGCTTTATTGGCACAACGGAAGTGCAAAAAAGCTCCTTGCCTATTTGGTAGACCATACAAAAGGAGATTTTTCTACCTTCTTTCAAAATCATCTTGATTTCTTACCGTTAAGAGACTATTATCGACATATGTATGTGAGTTGGCAACGAAAAATGTTTGAAAATATCTCCAACAGTTAATTTTCTGCTGGTCGTCAAATAGGTGAAGAACAATTTTGAATACGATTTAGTAAAAATTATCTTACTTGCTGACTTCCCACTTCTTTGCTCCAATTTTCCAAGAACTTCCTTTATGTTCTTGAAATCTTCAACCTTAATGAAATCATATTTATCTTTCACTGCATTTTTGAGATCTTTGTCATTCTTAACATCTAGTGCAACTATTATCAAACTGACGTCATCTGTCTTCATTCTTGATGCGACGTCAGCAAGCTTTACATTGTCTGATTTGTTATTATCGCCTAACACGACAAGGATAACTTGACGACTAGCATCTTTTCGGTTGTTGGCTCTTGCCGGATTTAATAGCATGCCATTCGCCCTACGAAGTGCGTTACTTGCCCTCCTTGGACCTGCTGTTGATTCCGCTTCATTCAAAGCTTTTTCCATTATGCTTCTACTCGTTTCAGATGCTAGCGGCACCACGCGTTTAGCTGTTCCTCCAAAAGTGACAAAGCCAATATTTGTTTCTGCCGTCGATATATTGTAAGATTTTATCAAATTCTTGGTCAGTTCTTTTGCTCTCAAGAAGGAATCAGAATTTATACCCATGGTTGAGTCCAATGCAATGACAAGATCGACGGGTGCTTTGATACCTGTAAGGGAATAAAATAATAACATAGAATAAAATAAGAATAATATAACCTTAAAACGGTCATGAAAAGCATTTGTTAGCTTAGGAACACGAAATGGCTTATCTATTTATATTTACTTGTCTGCTTCTTGCTACTTTAGGGGTGTCGGGTTTCTTTTAATTTCCTCAAATGCTTTATTTTGCCACCCTACTTCTAGCGATGTTCTCTCTCTCATTTCCTTAGATTTTCGAGACTTTATTGTTTTAATTTCCCATAAGACAATCAGCACGTTTGCTGCACCACTTTATATCCTTGTATCGCTCTGCCTTTTTCCTTTCTACATTTTTAGGCCGCCTCCTTGAATTTTACTTCGTGCATTGTTGTATCAGGTTGGTCCATTTATTAGGTTGCCCACATGTCGATAACCTGTTGTAATCTAGGTTTTTAAGTAGGCCCCCGAATTCAAGATGTCACATAGATTTTCAAAATGGGGGCGCTCTAATTTCATAGTGGGTAGAACAGTATGTCAACTGTTAACTGGAAATTAAATACAAATGATGAATTAACGACCAGACGTGCTATTTCCTGCAGGTAAATGCCAAATTTTGTTCTTCAGTAACTTCGACATTCTTTCTAGTAGATTGAACGTATCACCTGAACAACTCAATTCTTTTCTTGTACTTTTCCTTTTTTAAACAAAATATAACGATTTCCTAAACGATAAGAACTTCTGATAAGGTGAATAATTTTGACAAAATAAAGTAAAAAAGGTGTCAGTTTGAAAATTGAAGTTTTCTTTAATTTTCATTACAACTTACCACAAGATTGTCTCTTTAATATCCTGATGTCCTTTTCCTGTTTGCAAGCACTCTTCTCTAACTCACACTGATTTGCATACGTTATTCCATCATCACCACAAAGTGGAGAATACTTCTCATTTTCATCACAAACTGGACAAATGCATTCCGTTGTATCATCACTCTTTTTGAAGCACTTGCTGTAAAATTGACACAGTTGTTTCTTGCAAGGATCTAAAAAGACAACAGCAACAAATTATCAGATTTTGAAAGCTTTCGTAGATTGATGTATGATGTTAAAGGAAGAGGACGCGAATCATGAAGAATACTGCTCTTTACAAAAAGGCAGCACAAAATCAAATCAATTTTATGATAATGTATGAATTCTCAGAGACTTTTCGTGTGTTCTCTTCTTGTGAATAAGGATATCAAAATTGGATGCTCGAAGCTCGATATTCTTAAGCTTTTTCTTTGGTCGTCCCTGTTCTGCTAGCCATCGCCTTTTTTCTTATGCGCTCGTGTGCCACAGCTTTTTACAGAAAAACTTTGAAATACTCTTCTTTTCTCGCTTTCGTTTCTGAGGCTGTTCTCCGTCATCTTTCTATGGCTCATAGTTAATCCTAGCAACACAAGATTCCTGTCTAATTTCTTTGAGCTTTATAAAAAGCAAATGAGCAAGGAAGAGAAGAATAGTGTTTAAAAGGAAAAAGGCCTTAGTTAAATAAACTTTGAGTTTGAAAAATAACCTCTATATATATAGAAGGATTGTCTTGATCTCTTTAAAAGTCGCCCTTCCATTAGACTTGCCCCAAGTCTATTCCAATCGGAATGGCGGATCCGGGAACTATGGGAAAGGGATCGGTCGGAAGGACTTCATGGAATAGACTTGGGGCAAGTCTACCCTTCCATTAATGGCGAGGAATATAAAACTTCATTTGCTGTCACACAACATTTTATGAAGAGAATTTTGAGTTAGACCATAGCATCAAATATCAATTTACCTGGAAATGACTTAGCAACAACCCGTGATATCACATCCTCTTTTGGTTGAGAAAGATCAGGTAATGTAATAAGATCACTTGGACTACTTGCAATTCCTGCAACATTCTTTTTATTCACTTCTGGTCCAATTGCTACCACAATCACCTTTACACCTTTGTCCTTTAACTGCTTAGCCGTGTCCTCTAGCCTTTGATCCCTCGTCTCTGTCTTATCAATAAATACAATCAATGTCTTTGGTGCATCTCTTCTTGCTCCACTTCTTATTGAGAAAAGATCATCACGTGCAATTTCAAGAGCCTTCAAAACATTGTTGCCAATTCTTGATCTTACCAATCCGTCTATTAACTGAAAAATCGTTCTTCCGTCTCTAGCCTCTCCAAATCTCCAAACAACCCTTGCATCGCTGTCATATTGAATAGCACCAACTCGCGTGGCCAGCTCAGATAAATCAGCATTTGCAAGAAGCTTCTTTGCTATTTCTTTCTCCAAGGCAATGCTTGCTTGGGCATCTTTGCCGTCGGAACCAAACACAAATCCAAGATCCAGCGCCACTGGTTTTGCTGCAAGCAGAAGTATAAAATTAGTGAACAATGATAGAGTTCCGGTCTGGCCAAACAACCAACAAAAAATTAATCTGTACACGCTTTTTCATAAATTAATCTTAAGCTCAATTAATAGGCTTTAATAAACGCGGTAGCTGTTCCTATAGCAGTTTGTTCCTCCCTGTGTCCCTCTGCTCGTAAAGGTTGTTGCTGTTACTCAAATTTTCAGGACACAGGGATACAAGGAAAACCGGGCAGAGGGAGACAGGGAGGAACAAAACTGCTGTAGGAACAACAACTACCGCATTTCTTAACGCCCATGCTCAATTCACACTCAAAGACGTTTTCTTGCCACTACCAAAATAAGGTTCGAGTTTAGTAACACATCATGCAGCACCACCTACCGCCATAGAGTTTTGCGAGTGTGGAAAAGACGCATGTATCAAACATTTCCGTATTAAAACTTTTCACGAGAACGTCTGATTGGCTATAATTTCAATTTCTTCCGAATCAAAATGCAGCGCGCTGGATTATGCTGCTTCCTGTGTGAATCAAGCTTTTATGTTGAAGGTAACAACAACCGATGATATAAATCACACAAATAAGTCTGCTTGAATAAAATGGTACCAAAACGCTGAATCAAATTTTGGAATAAAGTACTGAAATTGGTACCCACAGAGAAAATATCATATAACCTTGGATAGGCTAAACTCGAGTTGTTCATAGTACAGAATAATATACGTTTAGAAGTCGAAGAGTAATCATCAGGCAAACTATAGGGATCGAATAATTCCTATATCAAGGTTTGTGCGCTACCTACCTTCATCATCATCTTCGCACACTTTATTCAAAGATGGTAGCTAATAAAAGTTTCAGAAAAACTAATTCTTACCAACACTACATAAATGAAAAACAACTATAAAAAATCACATGAACTAATCAACAGATTTTACAGGTGTATCTGAATGCAGATTCCCATGGGAAATTTATTTGAGTCTCAAACAGAAGCTTCGACGATGTAAAAAAATTTTATCAGAAAATTGCTGCTGTGAATTTTCAGGGCTTCTTGGAGGAACCTAATCGCCAAATTTGATCCACCAAACCAAACCGTTATCTATAAACTTCTTTCTAGCATTATACTAATTTGATTAGAAATAGTTAAATAATGCATGTACTCACCAGCAGCGTTGCCACTCCTCTGCTCGACATTACCAAGCAATGTCGCTAATTTCTTGGCATCATCACTAATTATGAGATCTTCTTTCTTTTTAACCAAATTACCAAGATCGTTAGCGTCTTCAATGTCCACAGCCAAAACAATTGGTCTGATGCCTTCATTTATCATCACTCTCGCTAAACTCTCCAGTCTGGATCCTTTGGCGTTACTCTTGCCCCCTGTGACTACTAGAAGCACTTGTTTGGCTGCCTGCTTGCGTTTGTCGGTTCTCTTTGGATCTAGAAGCATGTTTCTAGCTTCATACAAAGCTCTCTTGATATCTCTCGGGCCTTGCTGCTTCTTTATTTCGTCCAAGGCTTTTTGCACTAAACTGTTATCTATTCCGATATTCAATGGTAGCTTTACTTCAGCAGTTCTACCGTACGTTATTAAACCAATATTGGTTTGTGATTCGGTAATATTGTATGATTTGAGCAGATTCTTTAGCATGTTCCTAACAGCTGATAATGATTCAGGACGAGGATCATTGGCAGTGTCGACAGCAATTACAAGATCAACTGGACTGCTTACTCCTGCAAGAAATATAAATAACCAAACTGAAATCGTACAAAACCCCTAAATCTGCAATGTAGTAAAGCCATATGTGCCAAAACACAACTTTTACGATGATTTTTTAGGGATCATGAAATAATTACTTATGGTCCCAAAGCAAATCCCTGCAATTAAGAATAGATTCTGTGGAATATTGAAGACTTCAAAGACTTTATTTCTTTCCTAAATTTAACTTAGACGTGAAAGCCTTGCTCTTTGCCATACGTTAAGCACTCCTTGAGTTAAGAAGCCAAAGTGGTAAATTTCTAGATAGACCTAATGTCTCGTTCAATTCCTACCCTGACCGCCCCCCCCCCGGGCAGCCCGGGAGTCAGCAAAAATTGCTTGCATAAATGCCCGGGGGCGGGGGAAATTTTTCTGGCTAATGCCCGGGGGCCGGGCACTGAAAATATGCCATATTCCCAGTAACTGTATAATGAAAAGCTCCTGATTTTGTATAATGCCCCGGGGGCCGGGGAAAAATCTACTGTCAAATGCCAGGGGGCGGGGAATATTTTTTTAGCAAATGCCCGGGGGTGTCCCGGGAGGATGGTCAGGGTAGGAATTGAACGAGACATAAATAGGGAGTCTAAATATTGTAAATAAGCAAGACAAACGGTCTTTAAACTTCAATGTTTTCGAATTGAAGCTCGTTTATAAACATAAGAGGGTTTATACCCCCTGCTCTCAGCCAACATGGGCGAAGGTGGCAGGACGTGCCCTTTTCAAGTAAAATTCTAATCACAGAGCCTTCAGAAAACTATTTGATAAAATAAGTAAAAATCATCAGACGTCACTGATTATGTTTGTATATAAAATGGAGGTTGATATAAGTTTCCACTATTCCTGCTGTATCGTTTTGTAATTTGCAACCTTTTGTAATCTATGAGAACCTAACAAATTTTATTATATCAAGTAATTCATACCACAAGACTCTTTCTTGATAATTTTGATCACCTTCTTCCTATTGCAACTTTCAAAAACAACAAAGCATTCACTCGCGTATGTCGTTCCGTCATCACCACATACGGGTTGATACTTTCTGTCATCACATGGCGAGCAGACACACTCAGCGCCACCATCGGGCTTCTTCTGGCACTTACTCAAAGAATCGCATTTAACGTTGTCACAAGGACCTGCAGAATTAAAGAATGACGAACAAATTTTCTAGTTTGTTAGTGATAGTTCTGACCCAGCATTATAAGGTCGCTCAGGAGCCTTTAGATGTTTCGCTTTGCTGCACGTAGCACAATATCGATGGAAAGAAAGAGCCTGTGTGTAGTAGAGACTGTTTGCGAAATAGTTGCTCAGTAGTACGTCCGATTGATTTTTAAATCATAGGAAAACAGTTTGGTGCTATAAACATTGCCAATAGCCGAGAAGTGGAATCACGCCAGGTTAGATCTAACTGTCAGACAAGACTATTCATCCGACATTTTGGCTTTAGTTAGGAAAAACAATTTTGGGTCGGTTGGACACCTGATCTACCATTTCAAAAACAGCTTCAGTTACATAAAAAACATAGGGGCAGTATTAGCAACCAAGTTGACATGACAGCATCTTGTCTCAATATATCCGAAAGTGTCTGGCAAGCATGGCTTAGTGACTTCAATCTCATAAACGTTGATTTTAGCAGTGTCAGCAGTGTGAACAATTAATACGACTTGAACACTGGGAAAAGCAATGGCAAGATTGCTTGAGAACCGACAAACAGTTGGAAGAGAACCGACAAACACAGTTAGCGTTCACAGGTTTAAATGTTACTCTCAACGGCGGCACCAGGGGTAGACTGGGGTGGAAGTGTCCACGCCACTTTTTGTCAGGCGGGTATTTCTTCTTGAGCAAACGATGTAAACAAAGCAAAGTATGCATTCAGGTAATCATTTCTATCCCTTGTCTACCAAATTTTTCTGGGCTGGCACCACCTCTGGACTCTCGTCATTTAATTGCTCTAACAAGATAGTCAATTTTCAAAGTAGACGCTGAAACCCCAGATTTAAGTCTTCAATAGCTCTCAGAAGGAGAGAATCATTTAAAATGAGATTTCTATATTCTTTCCCAGGACAAGTCAAACGAGAGCATATAATTCTTTTTGGAAACTGTTATGTTGTGTATTTTATGCATAGCTGTATCTGATTATAATTTACCTGGCAATACTGATGACGTTGCACCTTCTACAGCTCTTCTTAGATCATCTTTGCTGCCAACTTTGAAAATATTGTTGCCTGGACTCGCCACATCTCTCACTGATTTCACATTTACGAGCTGTCCTAACACCACAACCACAACCTTAACGCCATCTTTCTTTAACTGGTTAATTGCAAATTTTGAATCTGCATTAACCTCTTTGTTGACGAATACCATTGCTGCATTCGGTGCATCTTTCCTCGCACCGTACTTTTTATTAAATAAATCAGTCCTCCCCATTTCAACTGCTGTAGCTAAAGCATCACCAGGCCGAGGAGTATTCAGCATCTCAATGGTGCTGATAGCCTTCGCATTATCACTAACTGTATCCAGTCTAAGCACCATTCCTGCATTTGCTCCGTATGCGATTAAACCGATACGAGTCTGGTCGGGTGATACTGTCAACTTTCGTAAAAGCGATGCAATGAACTCTTTACCTAAACCAAAGTCCGTTGCTGAGTTGGGGTCATCAACTCCGATGATAAACCCGAGATCTAGCTTAGCAGTCACCTTCTGTGCACTTCTAACCGAGTCTGACACCACTGGAGTAGCTTCGGAAATTCTATATCCTGATTTGACACGTGCAATTCGACTCGGACTAGTCGCAACCGCCTTTATCTCTTCTTCATTCACATCAGACCCTATAGCAACTACAGCGATATCAGCTCCAATACGTTTTAAATCTTCAGCCTCTCTTCTCAACTCATCAAACTTTGGTCCCTCATTTTTTCCTGCGATTACAACAACAACCACTGTACCAGCATCTTTTCTGAAATTTTGCTTGTCTCGGTTACGAACTATACTCTCTTTCACAGATTTTAGAGCATTCTCAAGAAGCCTAGGTCTATTTGTCTTTGTCAATTTCTCTACGGAGGTCTTTAGTGTGGCTAAGGATGTTCCCTTCTCTAATGACAAGATTGTATTTGCTACAGAATCATATGAAAGCAAAGCGATTCGCACACCATTTGCAGATATATTGTAAATTTTCCCTTGTTGAATCACAAAATCTTTTATCTTCTCTAAGTTAGATTCTGTGACGTATTTCGATGTATCTAGCAAGAACCATAGATCAATCGGTTGTTTCACATCTAGAGGGAAAAGCAAACGGCTAGATGCTAGCGTAAACTAAAAAAGAGGACATAAAACTTTTCAAGCATTATAATAGTAGAATCAGGGTATACAAACAAATTTAGTAAGGAAATTTTTTAGCTTTAGGAAGGTTGGAAGTAGGGTGTTGGGGTTCGTTTTGTGGGATTTAGTTTAAGTGTCATATCTCTTGGGTTGTTATTTTGTCTGAACATCATTCTCCGTCTTATTTTTAAGCATTTTAAGTAGACAACCGTATTTCAAATACCTTGTAGCAATAAACAGTGATCCCAATTAGCAATAGTATGCTAAACACATAGTTACATTGATAAAGTCATAATGGTAATGATAATATAACGTAAAATGTGGGGACATTTCTTGGGACAACCCCACAACATTTTAATGTAAAATCTATTAAGTAATGTTGATTTCCTACCACAAGGTTGATTTTTGCTCAAAGCAATTTCTTTCTTCATTGTACAGCTTGCAAATTTCAAATGACAATCAGAAGCATACGTCTTTCCATCACTTCCACAAACTGCTCTTGCGTCAGGATCAGCACCACAGATCTGACAAATGCATTCTGTCTTGCTGTCAGCTTTTTTGTAGCATTTACTATTGAACTGGCATTTCACTTTCATGCAAGGATCTACAATAACCATAAAAACATTCTAATGAAATGTAAGCAAATAGGGAGGACATTCGATCCATATTTAATTAATTTTCGATAGGTAATAAAATCACTTGGTGCTCAATTTCGCATCGACAGGGTGAGTAAAAAAATCTTTAGACGTTTGAAAGCCTGTAGTTCTCAAACCATTTATCAGATTCCTATAAACTGATAATACTCGTGCAGCTAACATATCAACTTTGATAATAAAATTTGGTTTGTCAGAATCGGTTCACAATACAAGAGATTTTATAAAAAGTCTTCATCTCAAAGTCCTTCAAACAGGCCTAAGATCCTTGATCAAATATGCTAGCAATTTGGGCCCACAGCTATCATAATAAAATCCTATCTGTCTATCTTATCGCTCAGACATTTACTTTGTACATATAGAGGCTGCTGTATACTCACATACAATTGGGACTTTCATTCAGGCCTTTTTCGTCTATGTTCTATTATCATGACGCTGGATTGCTAGCAGATTTGATCAAAGATGTTGGGCTTTTTTGGAAATATTTTGAGATGAAGAATTTTTATAAAATAGCTTGTAACTTTAGAACGATAAGAACGATTTGGACGAACTAAATTTTCTTAACTAAGTTGGTATGTTAACTGCGCAGGTATCATCAGTTGCTAGGAATCTGATAAATGCTTCGAGATCTACGGGCTTTGAAAAGCCTGAAAAATTTTCTCACTCACCCGGTATTACAACTCCTAAAACACTAGAAATTACAACTGCGATTGGTTAACTTGGTTAAATGTCTGTGATAAAAGTTTTGCTATCATTGATTATCATAGATTCCAAAGCATACCTTTCTTTCAAAATATACCATGTTTTCTGAAACGTTATCGCTTGTTCAGGATAAGGTTTTATAAGCTATGATTTCACTACCCTAAAACTAACAATCAGATCTGAAGTGAATTTCGAGCTTGGCAAAATTATAAATAAATAAATAAATAGATAAATAAATAGATAAATAGATAAATAGATAAATAAATAAATAAATAAATAAATGAATAAATAAATAAATAAATAAATAAATTAATTAATTAATTAATTAATCAATTAATTAATAAATAAATAAATAAGGTTACCTGGTAACAAGGATGATACTGCCTTTTTCGCGCCTGTCCTCAAATAATCTTTATTGCTGATTTTTACAAAGCCTTTCCTTGATGTTGCTAATTCTGTAGTCATCTCATCCGCTACAGTATTCCCAAGTGATACAACAACAATGTTCACTCCATCTGTTTTCAATTTATCTACCTCTGATTTTTCAGCTGAATTTATGTTTTTATTCCCGACCATAACCAAAGTCTTAGGGATCCCTCTTCTTGCACCATAGAACTCTGAAAATAAATATCTCCGACTTAAACCAACCGCCTGTTCTAATGCATTCCCTTCACCGGGTATCCGTAGGCCCTCAATAGCTCGGATGGCGTTTTCCTTGTCTCGTACTGTATCAAGCCTGAAGACAATCGTCGCATCCGACCCATACACTACCAGTCCAAGACGACTTTTATCAGGTGAAACATCCAACTTTTTCACCATCTCTGTGATGACGTCTTTACCCAACTTAAAGTCTTTGACTGCAGATGGCCCACTAGCTCCGATCACAAATCCAACATCCACTGGCTCTGACATCTTTTGTGCACCACTAACTACATCTGATATATTTGCCGTCGCATCTTTGAGTCGGTCTGCAGATGGAAGACGCACAGCTTCATCAGGAGTTATCGCAACTGACTTTATTTCATCTTCATTCACATCAGATCCAATAGCAATAACTGCGATATCTGCTCCAACACGTCTTAGATCTTCAGCCTCTTTTCTCAGCTCATTAAAGCTTGGTCGTTCATTTCTTCCTGCTATCAACAAAACAATAACTTTGCCAGCTTTCTGCCTGACACCATCTCTTCCATTCACAATCATTTCTCTCATTGATTTTAAAGCTGTCTCCACCAGTCTGGGATTGTTGCTTTCCGTCACTTTACCCACAGCTCCTTTAACTAAATCCATATTTGTTCCTTGGCCTATTGCTAGATATGTCTTCAAATTTTCACTATATGACATCACTGATATTCTTACACCATCTTTTGATACGTTGTAAAGTTTTCCTTGCTCGACCACGAAATCTTTCATTTTCTGAAGGGTGTCACTAGAGACGTGCTTTGAATTGTCAATCAAGTAGAAAAGGTCTATTGGTTGTGTAACTCCTAAAAAGATAAAGAGGGTGACAATTATTCAGCAATGACATTCGCATTCCTTTTATCACCCAACTATGCTCTGATTCCGTTCTAGAAGATGCACACAAGGCTGCACCACGTTTTCGAAATCTTAAATCGTCCAATGAACAGCTTTTTATCTACAAATATGAAATATTTAAAGGGAATCTAAGCATATATAAACCTTTGGTAAAAATAGCCATGCAAAGACAATAGGCCATGACACGTGCCGAACCATATTTGGGCAACCGACATACGTCAACAGGAAATATTGATATCTGATAGGCTAAAATTTGACTGCATGTGGCTTGAGCCACTTTTATATGCTTAGATTCCCTTTAATGTATGCAAGTTAGAGCTAGACCACGGTACAGTTTTGATCCGTTACAAATTTGATACGGTTCAAGAGCATTTACACTGCTCCAGAACAAAATTATTCTATGGATAGAACGAACAAAAGTTGTATGGATTAGCAGGAACAGTGTAAACGGGAGGCTGATCCGTTACACTTTTATTACGGATCCAAAGATGTACCGGTACAATGTTAACGGGGACATAAGTTCAGGTATTGAAAGTAAGCGCAGACTTCGTAACAATAGCATTAGTTTCTTCTGATCAACACACCATTTCAAAGTAATTAGCGATCACAGACAAAGGGAATTCTCTCAAGCAATAAATCAATATGGCAAGCTGTCGCCTTTTGCATGCGACAAGGGGTTTGTAAGAAAAGTCATAAGTATATATCGAAAGAAGAAGGATTCGCATAGCGAATTTTTTTGTCTACTTCAGAAGATGAACAGCACCCATTACAATTCTCGTATATTTATGGTGGGAATAAAACACTTAAATCCTCAGCTTCTGAATTACATAAAAAAATCGAAGAATGCAAATGTTTCGATTTATTCTTCATCTCTTGATATAAAATCAATAATCCCTTAACACCCCTTTTTCGCTTGCACAACCATTTATGAATATCAAGAATATTGTGAATTCTTACCGCAAGGTTCGTATTTGACCACAATTATTTTCTTCTTCATTTTACAGCTAGCAGATTTCAAATTACAATAAGAAGCATATGTCTTTCCATCACTTCCACAAATTGCTAGTGTCTTTGAGCCACTGTCACAAATTGGACATATGCATTCTGTACTTCTGTCAGGTCTACTGTAACATTTACCACTGAACTGGCATTTCACTTTCAAGCAAGGATCTACAAAAAACCATTAATATCTGTATGACTTTAACGACGATACGAAAGATACGTAAGGTAAGAATTGTTCCTTTCAAATAAATCAAAGCATAAATTGAATACTGGTCAGGAAATGAACACTTGAAGACTCCAGGAGACAACGTCCAAGGACTTGGCATTATTCATTCTTTCTAAACCGTATAAATTATCGATTGGTATCATCAATTATAAAATGTCTGAAAGAATTCAGAGAAAAACAGGTCTATGTCTTATCTTCTAAATAAAAAGCCTGTGAATAAAATATTGCAAATAGAATACAATTCTTCAAACATGACTTTCGTCTCCAAAAAGACAATTCATCCTCAACTTCCAAGAGTGAACGGTATCAACATCGCAAATTCGTTCATCCCTTTAAAGAGTATCACAACCGACAATGAACTTCGATTGCTTCAAACGAAGAAGACATGAGGATAAATGCCTGAATTTGATAGCGAAGTTAGACTTTCATGGATTTATGAATTTACAAAATCAACGTTCTAAGATATTTTATAGTCAATTGAAATGGAAGTTTATTCTAGCTTAAAATAATAAAGTTGTCAATTGAATTATATTCACCTGGCAGCAAAGATGATACTGCTTCCTTTGCCCCACTTCTCAAATCATCCTTACTCTTAATTCTTACAAAATCTTTATTTGATGTTGCTAAGTCTTTAGTAGTTTCGTCAGCTGCATTTTTCCCAAGAGATATAACCACGATTTTCACTCCCTCTGCTTTCAGTCTTTCAATTTCTGATTTTTCAGCTGAATTTACATTCTTATTCATAAGTACAACCAAAGTCCTAGGGATGCCTCTTCTTGCACCATATGACTCTAAAAATAAGTATCTCCGACTCAAATCAATCGCCTTGTTTAAAGTTTGTCCTTCGCCAGGCATCTGGACACCCTCGATAGCTCTGATAGCACTATCCTTGTCTTGTACTGTATCAAGCCTGAATACGATCTTTGCATCTGACCCATACATGATAAGTCCGATGCGACTTTTGTCTGGTGAAACATCCAACTTTTTCACTATTTCTTTAATAGCATCTTTTCCCAACTTGAATTCTTTGTCCGAAGATGGCCCACTAGCTCCGATCACAAACCCAACATCCACTGGCTCCAATAGCTTTTGTGCACCGCTCACTGCATTTGATATATTTGCCGTCGCATCTTTAAGTCGGTCTGCAGTTGGAATACGTACGATTTCATCAGGAGTCGTCGCAATGGACTTTATTTCATCTTTATTCACATCAGATCCAATAGCAATAACTGCGATATCTGCTCCAACACGTCTTAGATCTTCAGCCTCTTTTCTCAGCTCATTAAAGCTTGGTCGTTCATTTCTTCCTGCTATCAACAAAACAACAACTTTGCCAGCTTTCTGCCTGACGCCATCTCTTCCATTCACAATCATTTCTCTCATTGATTTCAAAGCTGTCTCCACCAGTCTGGGATTGTTGCTTTCCGTCACTTTACCCACAGCTCCTTTGACTAAATCCATATTAGTTCCTTGGCCTACTGCTAGATATGTCTTTAAGGTGTTACTATATGACATCACTGATATTCTCACACCATCACTTGATACGTTGTAAAGTCTTCCTTGTTCGACCACGAAATCTTTCATTTTCTGAAGGGTATTGCTGGAGACGTATTTTGAAGAGTCAATGAGGTAAAAGAGGTCCACTGGTTGTGTTACACCTACAAGATGAATTTTTCACATCATCCTTACGTTTGATTGCTCCAGAATGTCAAACAGCATTAAAAGTTGACTGAGTGTACAGTAAAATGATATTTTTAAAATCAAGTCATCCAGTAATGAGAATGCTACGAAAATCAAGTTCAACAATAATCGTTGACAAAAACACAATGAAGTTTGTAATATTCAGAAGATAATGGCAATTCCAGAGTGTAAATTAATTCGACAGTGACGTTATTAAATTTCTACCATTCTAGTTTTGACATTTCCAGTTTTAAACATCAATAGACTGAATCATAACTGTATACAAGATATTATGAGGCGAGGTTAGATAGAATATTCCACTGTATTTGTTTTAACTATCCAATTACGTTCCTATTTAGCTAACTTCTGTGGTCTTTCCTTACTTAGCAAATCGTACGACGGTAGACAATTATGCAAAATAATAGAATACTGTTCGGTATAAAAGTTTCAAATATGTTTATATTTCCTAGCTCAGGTTGAGGGAATGAGCATAGGCGTCAAATCTTCAAAGCGGATAGCGTAAATGGCTATTATCAAAGTACTTATTTTAGTGCGGCTTCCAAGTAAAGTGGTGCAGCGGCAAGGTTGCTGTGTAATGCTTGTAGATTTTCTCTTTGCTGTTACCTTCTCAGCAAATTTTTATGAGAATAAATAAATATATGACCAATGAGAATAAAAATAATGTTTTCGTTACACACTCAAGTGTTCTGCAAAAACCCCTTTCTGCATGCATGACTGAGTTAGCCATCCAGGTTTTGGAGCATATTTTGCATTTGGGTTTTTTTACCTTTGTGGTTTGAATAATCGGCCGCAGAAATCTCATTTTGTGATGGTTTGTAAATGCGTGTCAAACAAAAGTAGAGGATGTTTTTTACAAAATCTACAATTGTTGTTTCAAACATTCCAAAGAAATGACAAATGACCCGAGGGCTATTACGCAATCAACAAATTACAACTGCAAATATAAAAAATTGTCATTCTTACCACAAGGCTTATCTTTGATCACTTTTATCTTCTTCTTCATTTTACAGCTAGCAGATTTCAGATGACAATAGGAGGCATGCGTCTTTCCATCACTTCCGCAAATAGCTTGTGTCTTTAAATTACTGTCACATATAGGACATATGCATTCTGTACTTCTGTCAGGTCTTGTATAACATTTACCATTAAAGGCACATTGCTTTTTCAGGCAGGGATCTAGGAGAAATACCAGAGCTTCTTAAGAAAATATTCAAGAGAATTGTTGATGCAGCGACAAAAAATAACCATAATATTCAGCTAGGTCATATTCTTTCTGATTAGCATATCGTGTAAGTCAAGATGTATGTTCAACACCAGTAGGAAAATGTTTCACGTTTTGCTACTAATAACAGAATAAATATCAGTTTAGCGAACTGGTCTGGCTCTCGCTACCAATCATTAAATGAACTATTTTCTGGAGTACTCATTACGAGACTGGCGTAAGATTTGAAAAATTATTAATTTTTTTCTCAGAAAAATTTCATGCTTTGTTATTGTAAATGTAAAAGTATAAAACCAGATATTTGCAAAGATATCTGCTACTTGCAAAGATATTTCCACTTAGTATTGCAGTATACACAGTACACGCATTCTTTATAAGAAAAATATACCCCGTACATAAGAAACCCTAGTCCTAGTCGGGAGTCTTAGAAAGTTTAAGAAACTAATCTAGTGAAAATCTTATTGGTTAAGAAACTTGCAAAAATTTATATCAAGTTAACTGCTTTATTTTTCTGTTAATACATCTTCTGTAAGAGCACAACATCTTCCACATGATCGAAATAAGAGATAAGCAACTGTTACAAAGTTTTGAATGATGAGATTGAAGATGAAATTGTAGAAACTCTAAGAAACTCACATATGCTAGAACTCATTTTCTGATAAAAAGATATTTAGGTTCTCGAAGGTTTCAAAATGTTCCTAGATGATCGTCCTATTCACCGTAAGGAGCTTTTTATCAGCCCTGTAATGCTTTCCGCCAATTTAGAAGGTGCTCAAATCCTTATGAAAGTATGAAGCCAAGCAAAACAGGATCTCTACAATCTTAGATTTCTAAAAATCCTTAATTCCGTGCACTTTTAATCGCTAAGAAAATTGGCAAACTCCTTCAAATCTATAAACAGTAGACTGCTGAATTACCCAAAATGAGCGCGAGGTCAGGAAAACATCGCGGTCTCACGGTCATGAACAGAGGTACATTTTAGAACAATGGGAGATCGAGGAAGATTTCCACATACTTCCACTGGTGAGGAAGCTTTTTAGATATGAACACTCTGGCTGGAGAAGGTTTTACAAATTTTCAGGACGTTGACGATTAGGTTGTCTGTTTCTGAAACTGTAAAAATTGGAAAAGATATTTTAGCACCTTCAATGTGCCATACAATTTACACAACAATATTTGAAACGGAGCAGAATGATCTAAAAATATTTACAATGAAATAATAACATTACCTGCTAACAGCAGTGATAAGGCATCTTTTGCACCATTTCTAACATCATCCTTCCTACCAATTTTAATTAGATCCTTCCGCGATGTCGCTAAATCTTTAGTATCCTCATCAGCTACTGTATTCCCCAGAGACACAACTACAATTTTCACTCCATCTTTCTTCAACTTTTCTGCAGATAATTTTGCAACTGAGTTTTTGTTTTCATTTACAAATAAGACCAGTGTTTTAGGCACACCTTTTCTCGCTCCGTATAATTCTGAAAATATATATTTCCTACTCAGATCAATTGCTCCGTCTAAAGAAGATCCGTCTCCAGGAAACGTTAGGGCATCAATACGTCGGATAGCATTATCTTTTTCCCTCACTGTATCAAGCCTGAATACGATTCTCGCATTTGGCCCGTAAACAATAAGTCCTACACGACTTTTGACAGGTGAAACATCCAACATCTTCACCATCTCTTTAATAACGTCTTTTCCCAACATGAAGTCTTTTTCTGCTGATGGTCCACTTGCTCCGATGACAAATCCAAGATCCAATGGTTCAGATATCATTTGAGCACCGCTAACTACATCAGATATATTCGCCGTCGCATCTTTGAGTCGGTTTGCAGTTAGAACTCGTACGATTTCACTTGGAGTTGTGGCAACCGACTTTATCTCATCTTCATTCACATCAGATCCAATAGCAATGACTGCGATATCTGCTCCAGCACGTCTCAAATCTTCAGCTTCCCTTCTCAGCTCATTAAACTCTGGTCGTTCATTTCTTCCTGCTATCAACAAAACAACTACTTTACCAGCTTTCTGCCTGACGCCATCTCTTCCATTTATAATAATCTCTTTCATTGATTTCAAAGCTTTCTCCACGTGCCTTGGCTTGTTACTTTCCGTGACTTTAGCCACAGCTCCTTTAATAAAATCCATATTTGTGCCTTGGCCTACTTCTAGGTATGTCTTTAAATTGTCATTGTATGACATCACTGATATTCTCACACCATTTCTTGCTACGTTGTAAAGTTTTCCTTGCTCGATCACGAAATCTTTCATTTTCTGAAGGGTGTCGCTGGAGACATACTTTGAATTGTCAATCAAGTAAAAGAGGTCCACTGGCTTTGTAACTCCTAAAGATAAATAAGTTCAAATTACTTAGATTTGATCGTGTCATTTTTGTAACTATTTAACTAGAATTTAATTTTGGTTGGTATCTTTACTCAACTGTCTTCCTCGGCAACGAATACCGGACTTTCTGTAAAGGTAGCTAGCACTCTCTTTTCAGTAAACTAAACAGTTTTCTCTGATCAACAAAATTTCCAAGGGAGGTGTCAGGGGGTGCATGCCCACCTCACTTTTCTTAAGTCGCTATTCATTCTTAAGCAAAAATGATCTAAACCCGTTAGGTATTCCTTCTAGCAGTCAATTTATCCATTATCCACCCCACTATTTGTGGACCAGCCCCGCACCTGCATATCTTCGCTAATACATTGCCAATTTCACACAAAAAGGTATCAAACTTTAAGTTTATACATTTTTAGGAAACCCGGCATAAATATCCACTATTTTTGTCAGTCTTACCACATGGCTCGTCTTTGATCACAGTTATTTTCTTCTTCGTTTTGCAGCTAGCAGATTTCAAATGGCAATAAGAAGCATACGTCTTTCCATCACTTCCACAAATAGCTTGCAACCTTGAACCACTGGCACAAATTTGACAAATGCATTCTGTGGTTCTGTCAGGTCTAGTATAACATTTACCACTGAACTCACATTTCACTTTCAAGCAAGGATCTACAAAAAATCATTGAATATCGATATGACTTCAACGATGACAAGAAAGATGTGTTGAAACATACATCGATTACTGGTAAAAAAGGAAACATTTAAATTCGAGAAGATAAAGCCCAAGGACTTGCCATTGTGCATTCTTCCTATGCCATAAAAACTATTAACTGGTAACATCGATTACAAAATTGCTAAAAGATTTCAGAGAAAAGCAGACCTATTTCTTATCTTCTAAATAGCCTTTGAATAAAATATTGTGAATAAAATATCATTATTCATTAACAACATTCAGCTCCATGCAGGCAATTCATCCTAAACTCCCAAAAGTGAACGGTATCAAAGCCGTAGATTCGTTCAACTGTTCCAACCGTTACAACAGTCCAACCGTACCAACCCTTTCAAGACGATCACACCTGGTATTATGCGTCGATTGCCTCAAGCCAAGATGATATTAAGACAAATACTTAACTTTGATAGCAAATTGGACTTTCATGAACATATCTATGCAGCGTATTCGAGGTTCCAAACAATTGTATAGTTAATTGAAAAGGAACTTCGTTTTAGCTCAAAATTGCAAATTTGTAAAATAGAAATATATTTACCTGGCAGCAACGATGATACTGCTTCCTTTGCCCCATTTCTCAAATCATCCTTACTCTTAATTCTTACAAAATCTTTATTTGATGTTGCTAAGTCTTTCGTAGTTTTGTCAGCTGCATTCTTCCCAAGAGATAAAACCACAATTTTTACTCCCTCTGCTTTCAGTCTTTCAATTTCTGATTTTTCAGCTAAATTTACATTCTTATTCATAAGTACAACCAAAGTACTAGGGATGCCTCTTCTTGCACCATATGACTCTGAAAATAAGTATCTCCGACTCAAATCAATCGCCTTGTCTAAAGCTTGTCCTTCGCCAGGCATCAGGACACCCTCAATAGCTCTGATAGCACTATTCTTGTCTTGTACTGTATGAAGCCTGAATACGATCTTTGCTTCTGACCCATACATGATAAGTCCGATGCGACTTTTGTCGGGTGAAACATCCAACTTTTTCACTATTTCTTTAATAGCATCTTTCCCCAACTTGAAGTCTTTGTCCGAAGATGGCCCACTAGCTCCAATCACAAATCCAACATCTACTGGCTCCGACATCTTTTGTGCACCGCTGACTGCATCCGATATATTTGCCGTCGCAACTTTGAGTCGGTCTGCAGATGGAATACGCACGGTTTCATCAGGAGTTGTCGCAACTGACTTTATTTCATCTTCATTCACATCAGATCCGATAGCAATGACTGCGATATCTGCTCCAACACGTCTTAGATCTTCAGCTTCTTTTCTCAGCTCACTAAAGCTTGGTCGTTCATTTCTTCCTGCTATCAACAAAACAACAACTTTGCCAGCTTTCTGCCTGACGCCATCTCTTTCATTCACAATCATTTCTCTCATTGATTTCAAAGCTGTCTTAACCAGTCTGGGATTGTTGCTTTCCGTTACTTTACCCACAGCTCCTTTAACTAAATCCATATTTGTTCCTTGGCCTATTGCTAGATATGTCCTTAAATTGTCACTATATGACATCACTGATATTCTCACACCATCTCTTGATACGTTGTAAAGTCTTCCTTGGTCGATGACAAAATCTTTCATTTTCTGAAGGGTATTGCTGGAGACGTACTTTGAAGAATCGATCAGGTAAAAGAGGTCCACTGGCCTGGTGACTCCTGCAAGACAAATTTTTTCCCATCATTCTAAAGTTTGATTGCTTCAAAATATCATGTGATTAAAATAGTATCAAAAGTTGATTGAGTTCCCATTAGGATGCTAGTTTAGTGATCTTTTACAAAAGCATCTGTCTCAAAATCAAAATCTGGAAAGGAGAGGGATGCAATTGTAGACAATGTAGACCTTTCGTGGCTCAGGTTGAGTTCTTGAGCGGATCGAAATTTGATGCACTGTGTGTAAATATAAAAAAAGAGAACATTGTAAAGATTGGAAACATTGTAAATATTGTATAAATCTGTTGCCAAGTATTCTGTATTGTAATTTTTTCTTTTTTTTTTAACAATTTTACTTTATTAGATAGTAGGCTTGATTTAGCTTTTATTTTATAGCTATTTTAAATAAATCGATAATAATAATAACAATATCAAATAACAATATGACTTGTCACCTGAATTTGTCAATTTGTTTATTACTTGCATAGCAGATTTATTTACAATTTATCATAGCCTAGCCTCAAATATATATATATATATATATATATATATATATATATATATATATATATATATATATATATATATATATATATATATATATATATATAAATTGTTTATGTTTTAAAACTAGAATGTGTCTAATCGAATTTCGAAATTGTTTAATTGAATTGTCATGTTTTGTCAATATCTGCTGGTCTGGTCCTAAAACATTATTTTCTTCGCATTCTTACTGATTAAATTTTGGGTTTATTACAAGATTGATCATGTTCCAAATCTCTGAATAAATATTTTTCTAACGAAGGAAAAAGTACCAAGAAATAGCCAACACAGAAGCAATGCCCAAAAAAGTTTCAGCTTGAGTTGCACTGATCTCAAGGCAACTTCTTTACTGACAATTTATCTTAATTACAATTAATTGATATAGAAAGCAGACTGTGCAAAACCCAAATGCACAATTAAAAAAACATGAGAGAGGAGTTCAATTTAAAATGAGCACACATAAAGAAAGAAACACACATAGATTGTACCTAATTGTACAAAATTTCCATTTTTACATTCACATTTGGAAATTTCAGTTTTAACTTATAGGTCTAAATAGCTGCTTTAACATCAAAAATTAATTGGAATGTAATTCAACCGCTCCCTTCATACCATTCACACTGTCAATATACTCCCAATGTCTGTTCTCTGTCCCTGGGACAAAAACATAAAAAACAGCTCTCTCATATACCCAAATATAAACCTGTGAGAATATCATATCATTTCATTTCTTACCACATGGCTCGTCTTTGATCACTGTTATTTTCTTCTTCATCTTACAGCTAGCAGATTTCAAATGACAATAGGAAGCATACGTCTTTCCATCAGTTCCACACACTGCAATTGTCTTCGAATCATTTTCACAGATAGGACATATACATTCTGTCGTTCTATCGGGACTAGCATAGCATTTACTATCGAACTCACATTTTTCTTTCAAGCAAGGATCTGCAAAAAATGTACCAATCGTATTTCAACTAGAAGGACATGAAAGGTATCAATTGCCGTCAGTAATAAAATTGCAGGGTCCTCACGCCGCATGTAAAACGAGAATTACTCGATCCAGGTTGACCAGTATAACGTGGCATCATGTGTTTACTCTCAGTCTTTGCTAATAGACCGTAAATTAAATCTTCCTAGGTAAGCTTCAAATATCACATTGAAGGGAGACAATCAACCCAAAGAAACAGTTTATCATGATTACTACAAAGCAAAATGAATAGAGTGGAATTGTGGCGATATATCTTGTTAAGAATAACCTCATTTTGAGGCATACTCTGGAAGAACAAGAGACTTTCATAAAATTTTATTTTTATCAAAAACCTCCCATCAACTTAGATTAACATGGCTTCTGTCCAAAAAATTTTCAAAGAGGTTTCCAACATGATCATAATCAAAACTTTTCTTGATTTTACATAAAGATTCAATTTTTCGGCATCATTCGGTGACTAACATCATAAAGATCTAGTCTTGAATACCTGGTAACAGGGACGACACTGCCTTCTTTGCACCACTTCTTAGATCATCTTTATTGCTAACTTTCACAAACTCTTTCTGTGATGTTGCTAAATCTTTCGTAGTCTCGTCCGCTACATTCTCACCAACAGATACAACGACAACTTTCACTCCGTCTGCCTTTAATCTTTCTATTTGTGATTTTTCAGCTGAGTTTACATTTATATTCAAAATTATAACCAAAGCCTTAGGGATCCCTCTTCTTGCACCATATAGCTCTGAAAATAAGTCTCTTCGACTTAAACCAATCGCCTTCTCTAACGCATATCCTTCTCCTGGAATCCGAACGACTTCAATAGCTCTAACAGCATTATCCTTGTCTCTTCCCGTATCAATCCTGAATACGATTCTCGCATCCGGCCCGTACACGACGAGCCCGACAAGACTTTTGTCAGGCGAAACATCCAATTTTTTCACCATCTCTATAATAACATCTTTTCCCAACTTGAAGTCTTTGTCTGCAGATGGTCCACTTGCTCCAATCACAAACCCAATATCCATTGGCTCCGACATCTTTTGTGCATTGCTAACTGCATCTGATATATTTGCCGTCGCATCTTTGAGTCGGTCTGCAGTTGGAACTCGTACGACTTCACTAGGAGTGGTCGCAACGGACTTTATTTCATCTTCATTCACTTCAGACCCAATTGCAATAACAGCGATGTCTGCTCCAACACGTCTCAGATCTTCAGCTTCCCTTCTCAGATCATTAAACTCTGATCGTTCATTTCTTCCCGCCATCAACAAAACAACAACTTTGCCAGCTCCTTGTCTGACGCCATTTCGTCCATTTTGAATGATGCCCTTCACTGATTTCAAAGCTTCCTCCACATATCTAGGACTGTCTGTTTTCGTTATTTTGCCTAGTGCACGTTGAACTGCTTCTATACCGGTATCTTGTGCTACTGGTACATAGGTCCTGGAGATATTATTGTATGACGCCACCGATATTCTTACGCCACTTGATATCTTGTACAGCTTTGCTTGCTCAACGATGAAATCTTTCATTTTCTGAAGAGTATCGCTTGAAACGTACTTTGAAGTGTCCACTAAATAAAACAAGTCCAATGGTGCTGTCAATCCTAAAAAACAAATGTTATCCTCACTGAAATGTTCAAGATAAGAAAGCTATCAACTTAAGTGAGCTACAGTAAAAACCCTGTAGAAAGGGCCTTACTTTACGAGCTCGGCGTCTTGAGATTCTGATTTTCCGTCCACAAGAGAGATAAAGTGAAACTGGTTTATTTCACCTATCTTTCATTTTTCAGCTGCCAAGTTTGATTTATGAAGTATCCTGGAATATCTAACAAATTTATTTCCTTGATTAAAAACCCTATGTTATGATTCTAATTGGTACTTTTTGAAAAATAATAGACAAAAAATGATCTCCAAAATACCATAACCATCTCTAAATCCCAAAATTCCAAAGCTGTAATAACACAAAAATTGTCGACGTAATTTACCACTCCCCAAGACCGCTAAAGAAGCAAGATGATCAGATTTATGGGGGAAAAAGTATGGGAGACACTACCACTAGAACTGAAAAATTCAGACTCCCTTCAGATATTCAAAAGCCTTATTAAAGCCCATAAATGCCAAGCCTGCAACTGCAGATTATGCAAAACTTTTTATCCTGGTTTGGGTTTTTTATTGTAAATTATATTTTTCTTACAGCATTGTATATATTTTTGTAAACAGTTGGCCTTAATTAGCCATTATAGCTATAATTACTTAGCCAACTTTAAATGAAAGAATTAATAGGGCCTGTTTATATGGGGAAAATCATCCCACCTTTAAGGCTGTGAGCTGAGAGGTGAGATCCCACACTCCTATACGACCCCATGTAATTTTCATCTTGCGTTTATATGGAAAACAAACCATCCCGGTTAGGTGACATCCCATCCTACGAGAGGTGGGATCTCACCGAAGTGGGATGAAATTTATCCATATAAACGCTGGAAGGTGGGATGAAAAGCTGAAAGGTGGGATGAAATCGTCTGTTTTGAGCACGCGCCAAGATAAAACAATAGGAAACCTAATCGCTGCTAGCGCCAAAGATAAAACAATAGGAAACCTAATCGCTGCTGGCGCCAAACACCAATTATGATTGTTATTGTCTGAAATTATAAGCTGAGAGGTGGGATGAAAAAGCTGGGAGGTGACATGAAATTTTACATATAAACAGGCGCAGATTTAATCCCACCTGACAGCTCATAGCCTGGAAGGTGGGATAGTTTTCCTCATATAAACAGGCCCTTAGGGGGGTGGTTTTTGTGGACCATTCTTCTCAGGTGGTGAAAGTGCTTTATGGCCTTTGTTCAAAGATTTCAAAGTCATCGAATTTCCCAAACGACGCTTTGCATCCCTAATGCTGTTACTGTTCTCCTCTGCATACTTCAGCGGTTCATGAAATTGAATTTGGCTACATGAACAAAAAGTTGCTGCCTACCTCTCGGTACTAAAGTCTGCTTCACCTTGCATGTCAAGCAAAAATATCCACGAATAAAAACAAGGGTTTTGCATGAGTAATGTGGCGTTATCGCAAATCTCATCTAATGTGAGACAGACTTTACAGTGATATTGTCATTCCTCCTCTTCTTAACCTTGAGTGATCGTAAAAGTAAAACAATGATTTCTTACCACAAGGTTCGTCTTTGATCACTGTAATTTTCTTCTTTAGTTCACAGCCAGCAGATTTCAAATGACAATAAGAAGCATACGTCTTTCCATCACTTCCACATACTGCCTTTGTCTTTGAATCACTTTCACAAATTGGGCATATGCATTCCGTACTTCTATCCAGTCTTCGATGGCATATTGAATTATGATCGCAAGTGACTTTGAAGCACGGGTCTAAAAGTTGAAAGATACTAAATAATATACTACATTTTTCATCAAATGAATCAGACTTGATTTCACGAAAATATCAAGACAATCTTGACCCATAATTGAACCGATTGATGAAGGCTTAGTCTACATAGCAATTTTGGGCGAAGTATAAGTTATTCCTTCATTATAAGAAAACTTCTTCACGGTGACCTTCCGCGTGACCATAATGTTTTCTGACTTTGCTGTTTTGTTCCTGATAGTTAATTTTTACTTAATTATAGCTCATAAAAACTTGACTCTGGGCAAAAGTCTTTGAAGAAACATCGTTATTCTAGCGTGCTGTTTTTCTGTGAAGTTGTTCCTTGTCTGTGCCACATGCGACTGTGTTCTCGTATTGGGATGACAGCAAAAATTGATTTAGTTCTTGCAAATTAATAGGCTTCTTCCAACTGAGGTAAACCACACCTTTGCAAGAATATACAGTTTCAGTTTCAGTTTCAGTTTCAGTTTCAGTTTCAGTTTCAGTTTCAGTTTCAGTTTCAGTTTCAGTTTCAGTTTCAGTTTCATATAATTTAAATTCACTTCATACAATTTATAATTTTACAAGGAAATAAGACAATATTACAAAAAATTAATACGATAATACGGAAAATGAATACAATATACAAATACAAATAGAAAAAAAAACAAGATAAATTGTATGGAGGGAATTACTTAAAGGAAGAACTCTCTTAATAGGTAAACTAATCGAGGAGAGAGCCCCCCCTATCCAATAATTTCAAATNCAAATAGAAAAAAAAACAAGATAAATTGTATGGAGGGAATTACTTAAAGGAAGAACTCTCTTAATAGGTAAACTAATCGAGGAGAGAGCCCCCCCTATCCAATAATTTCAAATATATTTGGTTGGATTTAAAGTGATGTCACGATAAAATGGAAAACGTGAAAGTATGAAAATAGCTTAGAATTATGGAGTAACCATGTTCATTAAGTGAATTTTCAGTTGCTTTTTGAAGGATATTTTCGACGGAGCATTTCGGAGTTCCACGGGTAATGTATTCCAAAGTTTTGCACCAAGATAACGAATCGACTTGAGACCATACTGAAGAGTGTTTTTTCAGGACATATATAAAACACCTTGACTGGCCTGTCTTGTGGAATACTGATGAACAGATGAATTAAATAGGAAAAAGTCATGAAAGCAACTAGGTGAAGTTTTATTAACAGAATCAAAAACAAAAGTTAAGAGTCGTAGTTCAAAAATCTCAGAAAGTTTGAGAAGTTTAAGATCTTTAAAGATTGGAAGAGAAGGTGATAAGCGAGGCTGAAATGAGATAGCTCTGACTGCTTTTTCCTGCAATTTAAAAATTGGATCAATGTATGATGCATATGATTGACCCCAAACTATAAGACCATATTGTAAGAAAGACAGAAACAAAGCATTGTACAAGCAGAGCAAAACATCTAATGGAAGTAAGTTCCTAATTTTGAAAAAGATTCCACAAGTTCTAGATAATTTTTTAGAAAGTTCACTGAGATGGTATTTCCAGCTTAGATGCTCATCTAACAGGAGTCCTAAGAATTTAACAAATTTAATTCTTTTAATGCGTTTTTTACCTATTTTTATGGTAGAATCAGAAGGAACACTTGCAGAAGCAGAATGAAAAATAATATAATTTGTTTTATCAATGTTTAATGATAATCTATTAGCATCAAGCCATTTATACAAAGATTGTACCGGGTGCGCCAAAAAAAACTATCCACGTTTGAAAAATCGTAGTACCTAGAGTACTAGATGGATTTGAATGAATTGAATTTTGGCTGATAGCTGAAAGACTGAAGTATTTTTGTGATTTTTCTCGTGTTTTTATCAGCAGAAAAAACATAGATAAATTCAACTTTACGAAAATTCGTTTGTTGCGAATGGCTGAAAACAGGCCTAAAACACTCGATCAAATCGTACGAAATCTCCCGCATAGAACAAGATGCAAGAACATTTAATCTCTCTCCCGCGTTATAGGAAATGAATTCTTGAAGAAATACTAAAGATTTTCAATCCCATGGCAATAAAAATGCAGACGACATGTGATACCCGTGAAAAACTGTAATTTTGCATTGTTCGGTGTGAGAAATTTCTGTAAGATTTGATCAAGTGTTTTATGCCCTTTTTCACGCATTTTGCAAACACAGAATTTTCTTAAATGCGAATTTAGCTGTATTATCTGTACTCATAAAAATATGAGAAAAATCACAAAAATACTTCAGTCTTTCTGCTATCAACCAAACTTTGATTCATTTAAATCCATCCAGTACTCTAGGTACTACGATTTTTCAAACGTGGATAGTTTTTTTTGGCGCACCCGGTAGAATCAGATTCGATCCCTAAAAAAAGTTTTTAGAATAAAATCTTGGAGCCTTTTGCATATTCAAATTGTATTCTTTTTCAAAACAGACAGACAGCAGTTTGAGTCAACTAGTTTGCAAGCACTGATTTTATTGCGACGCCTTTTAGAAGCAACAAATAAAAGGTATGGTGAAATAGACATATGGTGGAGAACTTTCACAAGCTTATTGGTATACTATCAATGGCTTCCCACTTTCCTTAAACATAAAGTTCATGCAAATAGTTTCTTTAGGTATCATAATAATACAAACCTGGCAGAACAGATACCAATGCTTTTTCAGTTCCCTTTTGGATATCATCAGCACTACCAATTTTCACTGCATCTTTTCCTGAGCTTGCAATATCCTTCAATGACTCGACATTTCCCATTTTACCAACTGCAACTGCTACAATTTTGATTCCTTTCGCAAACAACTTTGCTGCTGCCAATTTCGATGGCCCATCGACATCTCTGTTAACAAACACAACTGCTATTTTAGGCACTCCTTTCCTTGCACCGTACCCTTCAGCAAAGAGGTATCTCTCGCTTATGGAAATAGCTCTTGCTAATGCGAATCCAGGTCCAGGCATTCTTAAATCATCAACGACTTTCTTTGCCCTGTCACGATCAGTATCTGAATCAAGTCTTAAAGGAACTCTGGCATCTGAGCCGTACACGATTATTCCGATTCGACTTTTGTCGGGTGAAACATCCAGATTCTCTAAGAGTCGTTTAGCTATCTCCTTCTGCAATTTAAAATCTTTCGCTGCATCAGATCCGTTGGCTCCAATAATAAATCCGATATCTAGAGGAGTGGGATCCCTTATAGCGGTGCTTACTGCTTTTGAAACTGGTGCAACAGCATCAAGCAGCTGATCCTCAACTTCCACTTTTACTATGTTACCAGGATTAGTCGTAGCCGATTGGAGCTCTGCTGCATCCACGTCGGATCCGATTCCTATCACAACAACATCCACACCTGCTTTAGCTAAGCCTTCAGCTTCCAATTTTATCTGTCGTAGATCAGAGAGCGCGTCTTTCCCTGCTACCATCAAAATGACAACCTTTCCTGCTGTTGGTCTAACGCTATCTCCTCCGTTTAAGATCACATCTTTTACATGCATCAACGCTTTCCCGATTTTTCTTTGTCCTCCGCTTTTCCTGACCCCCTTCAGAGCACTACGCAATGCACCAGTAGAAGTCCCCTTGTCAATGGCAAGAATAGTGGTTGGACTGTCAGCGTAGGAGAGAAGGGAAAATCGGACCTTATCCAGTGAAGCGTTGTAAACTTGTCCTTGTTTCGCAACGAAATCTTTCATTTTGGTAAGGGCTCTGTCTGATACGTCTTTGGATGTGTCAACCAAGAAGAATAGTTCAACAGGACTGGTGACACCTTGAAACAAAAAGACGCAAAGATTAGGATGCATTATAAAACAATACGAAGGCAAGATATAAGTGGATGTAAAAAGCCCAGTTCATCATATGACAGTTTAATCAGTTTAGTGATTACCTCAGTGCCTCAGTTACACAGTGCCTTAGTGTAGATTGGCTTAAATTCTCATTAAAATCTTTCTTTTCCATCTATTTTAAATCACTAGTTAATATTCCGTAGTGTATAAATTAATTAAAATAGCTGACATAGATGAAACAATTTTAAAAGTAGAAATGAATGTAAATCTCTCAAATTCTCTTTCCGTTTATACCAATGTTTTATCATTTATCTTGCATTCCACCCGCCCCTATAGATGAGGTATGATATTTTTTATGCCCGATGAAGAACCTTTAACAAAATGCACTTATATAAGTGCATTTTGTATTCAGCTGCTCTTTGTTTTTAAATCATTGCACCCTTTTAATTGGACTATGAAGCAAAATGAATAATGAACATAAATGGAAATGCGTAATTTCTTACGGCAAGGTTCAAACTTCAGTGCCGTGATCTTCTCTTTCCTTTTACAGCTTGCAGATTTCAAATGGCAATAAGAAGCATACGTCATTCCATCACTTCCACAAACCGCTTTTGCGTTAGGATCAGAAACGCAGATCTGGCAGATGCATTCTGCGCTGCCATCAAGTCTACGATTGCATATACCGTTGTAATCACACTTTGACTTCTCGCATGGATCTGAAAAAAGAAAAATCAAATTTAAAGAGAATCGACAGTCATAAAAGTGGCCTTGAGCTGCTCTCCTTTCAAGCCTGGCAAAGTTTAACAAGTCAGATAATGGGAGGTCTTGAAATCAACTGACGGCACATATCTGGCTTTATTTAACAGCGTTCTGTTTTTAAAAACCTCATATATGGTGGTCGATGTTTTTTGCAGAATCTCTGAAAAAGTGTGTCAAAGTACGCCAAAATTATGAGAAATGCTGGTAATTTGTTCGAGTGCCTCAGAAGAAAATAAAAAACCGCGCATTCGTGTATGCTAAAAAGGTCAAAATAGATGCAATATAATAATTTCAATAAATTTCAAACTGCCTTCTTCGAGAAATTAGATCAATATGAAAGTGGCTTGAGCCACTCTTTTTATGCCTGTATGTCATATTTTAACCAATCAAATCATAAGAGTAGTGGCGCGTGTGTGGCTCATTGCTTCCTTTGTATTAAAATTGGGCTCTATTTATAAACACCTCTAATATGGTGGTCTGATACCTTTGATGTTGGCACAAGGTCAATTGGATACTGGAGAATTTTAAAATGAGTTCATCCTTTTTCCATGAGGCAAATAAAACAAGAAAATCCAAATTTCACTGAGGTCTACCGTCTTCCATCGAACAAGTTTGGTTTTCCAGTTATTTCTAAAAAACATGACTGATTCTTCAAAACAATATTTAACAGTGCTTAACGTTTTATGCCTCTAACAATTTACAGCAACAGAAATGTAGCGGGTATCATTTGTACCATTTTATGTCTCAATTCTGTAAGAACATTCTATTCCGCACTTCTGCTCGGCACTAAGCCGCTTCCAAAAAGGAGAAAAAATCCGAGGCTTTTAATAAGTAAAATTTTTACGGGTTGCCTGATAGACGATAGATCGTTGAAACTTCATCTCAGTTAATATCAGGGAGAAATTCTTCAAGAAAACCACATGCAAATAAGAAAGTAAAATTAATTTACCTGAGCTGAGTCTCTTCAATGCATTTTCAGCAGCTTCCGTGATATCTTTTTTGCTAATAACCCTAAACGCGTTCACTCCTTTGCTACTTACATCTTTTGCAGACTCAAGGTTCATCTTATCTCCTATGGCTATTCCAATAACATTCACACCAGCCCGTGCAAGCTCCTCCGCACTTACTCTTGTAGGTCTATCAACATCTGTGTCGAGAAAGACTATTGCTGTCTTTGGAATTCCCTTTCTCTCCTGGGACATTTTACCAAGCAGAACAGTCTTCGTTGATTCCAGAGCTTTACGAAGATTGCTGCCTTGCCCAGGATACCTCAGATTATCAACCGCTCTTGTAACACTTGCACGATCAGTTGCCGTATTCAGTTCCAGTATGATCCTAGCATCTGAGCTGTATACGACTAAGCCGATGCGAGCTTTGTCGGGTGCGATTTCTAACCTGCTGATTATACTCTTGATAATATCTTTTTCAATATCGAAATTTTCACTGGACCTAGTTGCTCCTATAACGAATCCAAGATCAATTGTCGGTGATGCTCTGATCGAAGTCGCAACCGTCTTTGACAAAGGGGCTGCTGCGCTAAGAATACTATCATCCGACTTCACGAGAATGATATCTTCAGGATTAGTAGCTATTAGTTTGGCTTCATCCTGATTTACATTAGGCCCGATTCCGACAACAACAAGATCTATTCCTGCCGTCTTCAAAGACTTCGCTTCTCTTGTGAGCTCCTGCAGAGCAGACGGCGTGTTCTTACCAGCTAGCAGCAAAACAACAACCTTGTTGACGTTGTCACGAATACCATCTCTCTTGTAAATAATGTTTTCTCTGACCGTTCTTAATGCTCTTTCAACATGCCTCTCCCTATCGCTTGGCTTAATTTGTCCCAATGCCTTGTTCACGGCAGCTAGATTGGTTCCTCTGTTTATTGGCAAATCAGTGGTAGCTGTATCGCTATAGGAAATAACTGACAACTGTACGCCATCACTAGATATATTATAGGAATTGGCTTGCTGTGATACTAAATCTTTCAGTTTATCCAGAATTGGTCCAGTGACACCATTGGAAGTGTCTATCATGTAGAATAGATCAAGTGGCTTAGAAATACCTGTTGGAAGACGAAAAATCAATTTATGAAATATCTAAGTTCCAAAATGTGAATGGAGTTAAACCTGAAGGTTGAAAGTTGACATGCTAGAATTTTCAACAAAAATAAAACTGAGTATGATGATTTGACAAATTAGCCTGTCATAGCAAGGAAACGTTCATTACATAAGAATAAAACAATAAATTTATTAGATATTATAACGACTAACACTAATGACGAAAAACAAGAAAAAATCAAATAAAAAAGGTAAATTTCAGAAAAATAGAAAAATAGCTGTAATGCAAAATCCCCTATCATTTTGTAACGATATGACCAATTTTAATCAAATAAATTTTCATTTCCAAATTATCCTTTTCACTACAAACTGATTGATGTATCATTGAAGTGGTGGAGAATTCAAGGAATTCTTGATGGGATAGCTTGGCAAACTGAACTTTGTTTACTCAACCACTAAAAATGAATAACAATATGAGAGGAATTAAAGAACAAGATCTTACCGCAGGGCACATCTTTGAGTAATGTGACGTCTTTGCTGAGTTCACATTGCGAAAGTTTAAGATGACAGTACGACGCATATGTTCTACCATCGCTTCCACATACTGAATCTATCTTTTTTGAATGGTCGCAACTTTGACAAACACATTCGGTGCTTCCATCTAATTTGCTTCTACATCTACCATCGTAGGTGCATTTCACCCTAGTGCAAGGATCTAAAAAAAGAAGGCAATAGGTTTATCCCTGTAGTTGTAAACAACAATACTTTATTTGGTGACGTTACTAACGAACAATTACAAACAAAGATGTATTGAACAAGAAACCTAAAAACGTTGGGATTGTCACCGATGATTTGCCATGCCCTTTCTCGAGCTAAGAAGGTCTGTAAGATATCTTAGGAAGAGAAACTTCCCAGTTACTAAGTGAAGCCTTTCTTTCCTTGCAATTATCTTTGCTCAGCTGGTAGGGACAACGAAATTCATAGGGCGCATAGACTGATGATATGAGTCTAAGTTTTGCTCCATTGAATTGTATTGACTTGCGAAAACAAGGACTCATGTAATAAGTTTAAGGCTGCACTTTATGTTCCTTTGTCGGTCTGTTCATTTCCTATAGGCTTGTTATACTACTCAACCTCCGAATGGGAGGTACTCCACTATCCGGTCAAACGTGGATGTGCGCCAGGTAGGTTTGGAGTAACTTTTGACCAAATGTCTGGGATTGAGGTGTAGTTTTTACTAGAAATTCTGGTAATGTTCTGTTTTAGGTCATGTGCAATGTTAGGTATAGTAAAAATTCTGATAAAAAGAACTTTCCGTTGTTTTGCAAAGAAAGGAAGTGTTTGAAACCTCATTTGCGTTCTGGGATTGGGTATCAAAATCCCATCTACATTCTGGGGTTCGATTATTGTAAAAACATTCTTGCGCACACCACCGTGTGACCCGATAGTGAAGTGTCCTTCCAGTAACCTCCAGTGTTCTTGTTGTTCCCTGGGACTCAGCCATCAGATAAAATGCTTAAAATCGCATTTTTCACACAACTACTTGCAAAATCTACTTTGATAAATGCGCAGTACACAGCACATTTCTCCCGTTGAGAGAAACATGCTTTGAAAAATTAGCAGCTCTCGATGGTTATGACGGGCGTGCGTGCAATACTTCCAGTAACTTCCAGAGAAATAAGAATAAGCCATCATCAATCGACTAGGCGGTGATTGGATCGGTCATTATATTCATATCTAATAGACCATTCCGCAGTCAAATTTATTGGCATGACAAAGCTCAAAGCACAGATTTACATAGGGTCTGGCCTGTTGAGAGTAATGCAGTCAGTCTTGTTGTTGTTGTTTTTGTTGTTGTTGCTGTTGTTGTTGTTGTTTTTGTTGTTGTTGCTGTTGTTGGTGTTGTTGTTGTTGTTGTTGTCAACTTATTTTAAGTCGAATATACAATACAATAGCTTCTCAATTATAAACAAAAAAGAAACTAATCTGATTCGAATATTTACAATAAACTAAATTATAAACTAAATTAAACAAAAGTACATACAAATTTTACAGGTGTCAGTCAGTCACTTAGGTATCAAAACAAAACGAAAGCCCACCCTAGCTAAAACAAATTGCACTGGCATTGTATGCCGTTCCATTTTTTCATGATTTATTTAAAAGTTTTGAGAGTTTCAGCTGATTTGATCTCATTAGAGAGCCTGTTCCATACCTTTGGCACTAAAAAGGTAAGACATAAGTCTCACTTGCGCAAGCGGATATCCGGTCAGTGAGAAAAAGCAAGAAAACGAAGATACAGGTGAAAAATCTGGCAAATTACCTGGTAGAAGGGATGACAAAACCTTCTCGGCTATCTTCTGTACATCTTCTTCAGTATCGATCTTCAGAGCATCTTTATTTGTGCTTGTAAGCCCTTTCAATGCTGCCACATCAGCTGTTTTCCCAATTGCAATACCTTTAACTTTTACTCCATCTTTAATCAACTTTCCAGCTGCCAAAATAGACTCCAAGTCAGGTCTCTTATTAAGAAGGACAATAACTGTCTTGGGTACATCTTTCCTTGCTCCATATCTGACATCGAATAAATCTTTTCTGGTCAATTCCAAAGCCTTCGCAAGAGCAAATCCGACAGCAGGAAGCGTTAATTTCTCGATCAGTCTGATAGCTCTGTCACGATTATCAAATGTATCTAGCCTTATCAAGGTTCCCGCAAGTCTACCATACACGACAAGTCCGAAGCGACTTTTGTCGGATGACACTTGTAGTTTCTTTATTATCTCAATAATCAGCTTCTTTCCCAAAGCAAAGTCATTAGCAGCGTCAGGTCCATCTGCACCGATTACAAAGCCGATATCAACCTTTCGAGCAAACTTTGTCGCACTTTTTATGGATTTGGAAATTATAGGTGATGCTTCAGGCAACTCATTCTTTGATGCAACTTGTAAAAATTTATCCGGACTAGTTGCAACAGACTTCAAATCATCTTTGTCTACACTAGATCCGATTCCAACAACTGCTAATTCAACACCAGCACGTCTAAGCTCATTTGCTTCTGATTTCATTTTATCTAATCCCGATGGATAATTCCTTCCTGCTATCAATAAAACAACAACTTTTCCAGCATTTGGTCGCAGTCCATCTTTTTTACTTGAAAGGGTTTCCTTGATTGCTTTGAGAGCGCTTTCAGTATGCCTTTCCTCCCCAGTAGGTACAACTTTCTCTAAAGCAAGCCTCAAAGCCGTCATTGACGTGCCTTCATTCATAGGCAGAAGTATTTTGCTTGTACTCCCATAAGACAGTATTGACACCCTGACAGCATTGGCTGAAATATTGAACATTCTTCCTTGATTGGCGATGAAGTCCTTCATCTTGTCCAGTGTTGAAACAGGAACACCTTTAGATGCATCGATCATGAAAAACAGGTCGACTGGCTTTTTGACCTCTGAAAATCAGAAAGCATAAGTAAAGTAAATACGAGGAGTCCGAAAAAGTGTTGAGCGCTTGAGTAGGTCAGGCAAAGTAATAAAGGGAATAAAAGGAAGAAAGAAAATAAGGAAAGGACAAATACAGAAGGAGAAGTAACTGGTGTGTTATTACCGGGCGAGTTAGAAAAGGCACTAATTAATAGACCTTTTAGCTATTCTACAAAATAATCTAGATCGAACGATAGCTGACTACATTTTCTAGGAATCTGAGGAATGTTCGAATGTGAACAACAGTGATAAAAGCTATAATGGCACTCAATCGAACATTTTTGTATAAAAATATATAAAATATTACTCGATCCAGACGCTTTTTTAGAACAGCTGACAGGTCTATTCCATTCAACTGTTAACTTAGAAAACATACTGAAAATTGCAAGTATTTTAACTTATATTTGAGAGTTCGACCCATTGAAGTTGGTGAAGTTTAGTGGAAAAGGTCGATCCACTAAACTTGCAAAACGATTAATAATCTTGATTGTTCTCTGTCAAATTGCCAAATAACTTCTCAGCACACCAAGGAAATTGCAATAACAATGTGTCAACTGTCTTTAATAGATTTAACTCACACAACTGGCGGGATTTATCAGACAGCGGGATATATCAGACAGTTTTAGCTTCCAACAACCAATAACACCCTCGTATTTTCATAAACAAACGCAAACTTAAGAAAAGCTTTCATGACCATTGCTCTTCCATTCTGCACCATTATCATTTTGATCGCTTTTTGCTTCTTCAAAATATGCTGTGACAAAGAGAAGACGGATGAAATTTACTTTGGCTTAAGTCATAGCTACTTCGTTGAGCATATTTAAAAAAAGCAAAAAGCGATCGATATGATAATGGGGCAGAATGGAAGAGCAATGGTCATGAAAGCTTCACTTGAGTTTGCGTTTGTTTTTAAAATATTCGACGGCTGCTACTGGATGTTGAATGCCAAAACCAACTGATATATCCCGCTGCCTGATGAATCCCGCCAGTACCCTAGGTAAACTGAATTTAAATTGAAGAGAATATTTACTTACCACAGGGGGTATTGCTTTCAACCTTCACGGGTTTCTTTGACTTGCAACTTGCAGCTCTTAAATGACATTCTGACGCATATGTCAACTCATCACTGCCACATACAGGACTCTGTTCTTGCTTGTCATTGCAATAAGGGCAAATGCATTTTGCCGTGTCGCCTGCTTTTGCAAAGCACCTACCATAATTTGAGCATCTTAACGTTTTGCAAGGGTCTAAATATGAAAGATTATGAAGAATGAATAACAAAAAAAACATTGATAGTCTAACATATTTGGCAAGCTTTCAATCACTGCTGTTAAAGCTAACAACATAGTCTGCTTCTAGCAAGCGGCGTTTTGTATTGGCCTGACTGAAAATCCGGGAATGGAGACATAATTCCTCATGGTAAAATGCCCAATGTCTGATTTCAATAATAAACAGCTGATTTTAATTTATCATTTTATTCTAATTTAGCATTGGAAGTACTTCTTTTTTACTCAACATTGTAATTAGGCTTTGCCACGGCTCAGCAGCCATTCTTAGCTGATTGGGCTACCATGTTTAAAGAACTTAAACTGAAATGAAACGAAATTAAAAGAAATGAAATGAAATGAAAAGAAAAGAAATTAAATGAACCGCCGATACACAAAGTGCCAAAGTTTAAGTCAACAGTTTTAGATTGCACTTATTTGCTTTCAAGACCAGCTCGATATACTTCTCTTGTAAACTTTATATCAACATTTCTTTGGAAAGCTAGCATATATCATTGGTAATATGCTCATAAGACATGATTAAGCTCTCTGGTTCTCAACTTTAAATTTACTCTCAAGATTCGAAGGTAAGGGAAAAATAAGTGAATCAATATCTAGTAGAGCCTACAGCTCTTCACTGAATACTCAAGAGACATCGTATTCGTTGAAATTGTTCAATTAGCCACGATCTTTAATTTCAATTTTCAACTTTTAAATGATCATTGTGAATCTTTAGGGAGTTATAAATTTAAATCTTTGTGATATATATTTCAAGATGTTTACGATTTTACAGCATAGCCTCCAAATCTTTGGCATCTTTACAAAAAACATTGCACGGATGGTTAATGCATCATCTTCTGTTTGATTTAACGGCTTAAAAGGAACTTCAAGTACTTCGCTATAATCCTATATGTAGCATTTCTGATATCATGATTATTTTCAGAATTACAGCGTCTTCTTCGCCTGGGCCAGTTGTGACAATGTGACATCATCAAATTGCTAAATCGTAAACTAGAAAAGCTACATATTTCTGCTTACTGCCATATTATAGACCTTCCTACACTATGGTTTTCTTGAAGATTGTACCGTTTTTCATATTTTAATTTAGGATCTACAATTATGTTAATTTTTTCCAAAACTTTTCACGAGTTCTTTCAATAAAACGAAAATCGCTGTTATTCTGAAAATAATCAAGATATTAGACATGCTACACATAGACATATAGCAACGTACCTGAAGTTCCTTTCAAGCCATAAAATCAAACGAAAGATGCATAACCATCCATGCAATGTTTTTTAAAGATTTGGAGGCTATGCTCGATTTTACTCATCCACCGTGATGCTGCATGGATTTGCAGCGAACTATTGGAAAATTTTACCAATTGATGTTGTCCTATTTCTCGTCAAACTCAAGATTATCTTATAAATTTGTTAACATGTCACTAATCTGCGTACCGATGTGGATGGAAAAGCCAGATATGCAATAAAACAACGAAATGCAGTTTTAGTTGCGTTTAAATCGATGCGAAGCGATACAAAATAATAGAGGACAAGGAAAATACCTTATTGCTGGTAACATTACACCTGGCCCATTCATCACTAACTAAGTTATAAAGCTACTTTTATTAGGTACCTGGTTTGACCAAATCTGCAACCAATTGTGCAACATTTCTAGCCTCTGGAACAGACTGTGCAGAAAGTGCCAGCTCCTTTCTCCCTGTTATCTTAGCTCCATCTACCAATCTAATATTATTTCCAATACCAACGCTAGCTAACGTGTATCCTTTATCCAGCAGCTCCTTCGCAGTATTGAAAACACGTGGCTGGACAGGACTGTTATGAAAAACGACAACAACCTTCGCAGCGTCAGATCTTCCACCGTATTGTGGTGCAAACATATATGTATTGGCTAGTTGAAATGCTCGCTCAAGATTACTTCCAGTTGTGTACAGTCTCAGGTTATCGATCGCACCAAGAGCACTTGTCTGATCACCAATCGAATCAAGTCGGATGACAAGGTTAGCAGACTGTCCGTACACGATAGCACCGACTCGGACTGTCTCCCGCGATATGTCATACGATTTTATGATTTCTTTTGCTATTTCTTTCTGTAAGTAGAAGTCAGTTTCAGCGTTCTGACCTGATGCACCAAGTATGAAACCAAGATCTATTTTACTCGAGCCAGCTATAAACGAAAAAAATATTGAACAGAAAAAAAGGAAATTGTTGTTATGTGCCAGGTATAGAAAAATGGCCTAAAGCGTTATTATCGATTTCAATTCAGAAAAAGCAAGTACAAGGTTGGCAACGAAAAACAAGGATTCAAGAACAACACAGGATGCTTTCGTCGTATATTTAACAAACGCTCTATCAAATAAGACAATCAAGACGCAGCGATAGCTAACTGATATAGTTTGGAAGGAAGACTGGTACGATATATTATCTTCCACATCTCTGTATAAAGCCACTACATTAAAGACTTTCATGCTGGTACCCTTGCACAAATAATTTCTCAAATTGGTAAAAGCGTTATATGCAAATGTAATGTAACATTACAGTGAACAGCTCAAAGACATTATGGAAACTGGAGGATAATTTTGCAAGCTTGTCAAGCCTTTGCCTCGAATGGAGTTTCTTTCAAGTATACATAGCACCAAATTTCACTAACCTAGAAGTAAACTTGTCCTTTCTTTTAGAACAGCTTATTTCAAACGTCTGCTTTCACTACTGGACAGGACCAATTCCCCGTCTCTCATGTTGGACAGTAGTAGCAATGTGCCACCTTGCCCAAAGAAAAACAAGCTCCTTAGTAAATAATATTTTGTTTCCAAACTGTGGAGCCATCGAAAATTCCAATCTTTGCAAAACATTCCCATTGGAAAAAATATTCTACATAATTGTGAAAATGATACCACTTCGTAAATGAGATTCCAAAATTGGTTAAGCTGATACCCCGTCATAAACTTTACCCGTAAAAAGATGGCCCAATCCCGTGGCACGTAGGTACATGACATCTAATGAGAGTGCCCCGAACATTTATCTTACCTTTCTTCTCCGTCACCTTATCGATCAGTTGTGAGAATGGTTCACCAAGTGCCCCAACCACGGGGCTAGAAATAACACTCGTCCCGGTAAGAAGAGATGACAATGCAGCCTCTTTCATCTTTGTGTCATCACTGACCATGATTAAAATGACATCAACACCTCTTCTTCTTATAGCCTCGATTGATGGTGATGCAGCTTCAATAGTCTTCTTTGTCATACTTGATGTGTATACAACAACTTTAGTTGGCACTTGTCTGCTTGGAGTTGATTCGTAACTTCGATCATCCAGGAGACGTATGACATTTTGTAATGCTTTGTTAAGATTTGGCTCTCCCGCTTGTCGCATCAGTGCTGATAAAATATCGTTGATAACTGCCTTATCTTTACCCTCAGAAATACGCAGAACTGTTCTTGGAGTATTGCTGAATGTCATGAGTGCCACGCGTGTCTGCTGCGGGCTGATATTGAATTCATTGATAAGCAGTTTATACATCATCTTCACTTGTTCAAATACCTTCACTGGCACTTTCGCTGAAGTGTCAATCACTGAGATAATATCATGTGCACCAGTCGAGCCTTAAAAGAAAAGAGGACGCTAACAATGTTCATAAAAAAGATACTGGATCGAAACTAACTGTAAATTTGGAGTCACAAGACCAAAATAATGAATTCCAAATAACAAGACGTTACTTTAATTCAAGACACAACATCAAAAAACCAATCTATTGAAACCTAAAACGAATCATGCAAAATGCTTCCAGACAGCACTTATTACTTAACAGCACTTAACATCTGAAGCTGCCAGCTTAAAACGAACAAAACAGACTTGTCAACCACCGATGGATGATTAAAAACAAAAAACGACTAAGAACTCTAACAAAACTATGTTTAAGTGACCACTGCCTATCAATAGAAAAGTGAGATACCCTCAACTGAGCCCGACTGAGCCAGATAGAATACTACGTAAACTTTTTCATGATGAAGATGAAAATTCATTGTTTTTAAATGCAAACATTTGCCATTGACAGAAAACGTTTCGCACAAAGGTGAACGTTCTTCGCAACAACTGAAATTTATTCATACAATCAAAAGCATATCTTTTAATGAAAAATGAGGTACTGTATGTCGAATATTAATACCATATAGACGTGGATAAAAGGGGATCCATTTTAACTGAATATTTGGAAAAACTGCTTTTTCTATCTTTCAAAGTCGACTTACGTATAAGGACAGGAATTTATAAGATTTTTTTCCTTGTCTATGTTAGCAAGAAGAACTGTTTATGCGAAGCTATTGAGCAAGAATCAATAATAATATCAATAATGCATCAGCTAATATGTTTGTATCTTTTCTCAAACCAGCTAGTATATATGAGCACTGCCTTTATAGAAGGGCATGCCCTTATTTACCAAAGTATAAATGTTGACTCACCACAAGGTCCTTGTTTTACAATGTCTATTTGTTTCTTCAATTTGCAAGATCTCATTTTACGGTAGCAATCGTTTGCATATGTTCTTCCATCCGTTCCACATACAACATTAATTTGCGTTCTATCGCACGAATTTGCACATGAGCAAGTGGCAATACCATCAGAAATCGAACATGTGCCGTAAAATGTGCACCTTGTATTGTCACAACCACCTGAAATAAAACAAACCTTGCTGATCAAATACAGGTGTTAAAACTGCTCTATGGTGGGATTGTATGTTCGCTGTAGCCAAAAATATACTACTCTTTTGTATATCATCAATCAAAACCCAATCCAGAAAAATTCGTACTTTACCCGGTACCATATACAGTGTATAAAGTGGGAAATAAAAGTCTTCGGTCCCGACTGCATATGTTGCTTACAGTTAAACCAGTGTATATCAAAACTAAACTAGAGATTAAACCCAAACAAATATTAATAGGGGCACTGCTGGTTGTGTTATTCAGTTTACTGCAGTCTTTCAGTTCACAAAATGAATTATATTGTTGCCTCGAAAATCAATTTATTAGCAACATCATCAAAGCATCGATCACCAAAGAGAAGTAGTTCACATACGGGTTCTGAGTCGAGAGTATCAAGTTCTAGTCCAATGATTTTCAGAAGCTCAAAAATAGGACAATGCAGAAGAAAACCACTTTTTGAAAGGCCGTCGAATAAAAACAGTTAACCGCAACAAAGAAAAGATTGAATTACCTCTCTTCATCTGCCCGATGACTTGACCGATAACGATACCTTCTGTTAGCTGTTTCCTATTGCTAACCAAAACAGGATCTCGGCCGCCACCTAAGAGTGCTCTGACGGCTGACGTTTTAACATATCCCCTGAATCCAACTATCACAACTCGGACGTTCATTGCTGACAGTGGGGCAATAAGTGGCTTCAATTTCTGGACATCATAGTCATCAAGATTATCAACAAACAAGATGAAGATGTTTTCCATCTCAGTCCTGGCACCATTAACGGGACGGAACATTTGGGCAGCTACTTGGAAAGTCTTCTGAAGGTTCGTTCCAGGTTTGCTATGTTGTAACCTAGTCGGAATGAAAAAAAACAATTAACAATAATGACCTTCCAAGGTTGTTTAGTTGGATTAAAAATTCGCAAAATCCCAAGTTTCATGTGTGATTTATTATAACAACGGAGTGCTGCTATAATTAGAGAATAAACAAATTAGAATGACCAGGTCAACTTCCTTCGAGGCGAAGTCAATGAGCTTTCAGGGTAGATTGCTGTGGACATCTTCTACTTCCACTTCTACCAATTATTGTCCACCTTGGGTCCACCTTCTATCGATGAAGATTCCGACAAGGTGACAAGCCAGAGTGGAAAATCTGCTAAATACGCCTGGAGCATATGTGCAGTTGGAAGAAATAAGGATAGATAGTTGGATAAAAAAGAGTAAATATGATTTTCCAATGGGATTTTCAAAGGCACGGCAGTTTTCACACATACAACATACTTTCCACCCTGGATGTCACATCGAAACAAAAATATTTGTATCTTTTTATGTTAAAAATTGCTCAAATTTGCCAATTCAATATGTGTAAAAAGCCGTCTCAAGTGTTAGCTTAATACTGAGTTGGTGAGAAAAATCCTTAGAAGTTTGTGAGCCTATAATTTTCCCACTATGCGTCAAATTTCCTCCAAAGTGATGTTTGATATCCTGCTAACATGTCAACCTAGATACAAAAATATCATTGGGCAAAGTCGGTCGAATAATGAGATGGTAAGTTTTCATAAAATTGGTTTCAACTTGAAAACGATTTCGACCAACTAAATTTTTGTATCTAAATTGACACGATAGAGCACAACAAAAAACATCACCGTTTACAAAATTCGTAAGTAGCTTCAAAACTTCAGGCTCACAAAAGCTTTCAGATTTTTTCTGATTCACCCGGTATTTTATCGCAATAGCTAAAAGTACAGTAAAAACCAGCACATAAGAACCTAGATTTTTCAAATCAGCCTGTTTATGTTCTTATTTACGCGGGGCTATTCCAAAATCAGGGTGCAGGTTCTCAACATAGGGTATACTAGGTTCTTACATATAGAAAACGTGATATCAAATATAAATGCTATGCTACATCTTCAAGACTATAATGTACAGTATAGCTATATGGGAAAGTAGCAAATTTGTTAAATGAAATTTATGAAGCTCCTTTCTAGGATCCCTAAGCTTTGTATATATTTATATAAGATTGTTAAACTTCATGACCAATTTCGTTTTTGCTTTTTTCTGCAGACCAAAATCTTTCAATAAGAACCTGGACAGAATGTTAGGGTGAAAAGGTTCTTATATACAGGGTTAGTTATCCTAAATTTTCAAGCTGTAGGTTCTTAATAAATGAAGGTTCTAATGTGCGGGATTTTACTGTACAAATACAAATAAAAATTAATCACTGTTATATGCCTACCTTTCTACTAACGGAATAACTGTATATGCCTCGCGAGAATCTTTCAATGTCTGCAACACTGTAGCATCAGCTCCATACTGAATAATACCAATTCGTGTCTTGCCTCTTGAAATATGGAATTGATTCGAAAGAGCTTTGACAAAATCTTTTTGCGAATTAAATTCTTGGTTTGTAACTCCACCTCCAATAGCCATTACTAAGTCGTATTTTCCTGCAATAGAAAAGCTTCCAGTCATTCGTGAACAACAGTAAAAATTGGGTCCAGATAAAATTGCGCTCAAAAATGGAAATTCAGCACAGTAAAAAGCCGCATAAAATAACCATAACTTTTAAGAACCTTTAGGCTAAACTTTTGAAGGAAAATGTTCTGAACTTTGTAAAACTTGCATCAAGAATGGAAAGAACGGTGTTTCAATGTGCTAGATGAACAAAGCATGTCATTTACATGTGGTGCTAAATAGTATATTTTCTCTTGATTGAACCATTTTTCCACATTTTTAGATTTATACCCCAGAATTAAGATCATTCGCTAGGCTAAGCTCAAAAAATGATGGTTCTTATATGCAGGTTTTTACTGTATGTTTTTAAGCTGTTCATGAAGCATGCAATGAGTTTATGACAGAACAAGGTTAGGAGAACGGAATAAGCATTCGAAGCGAAAACATACTTTCGCTGCTTGAACACTACTGCGTGAGTCACATAACGGTTTGAAGATGTACAATCGTACATTATCTATAAACTTCAAAGGAAATATGTCAGTCTAAAATGGAATGGCTGAATTAGATGCAAAATTTGTTGAATTGAAATGGGTAATGCTGTTATAAAGCTAAGGGCGATTCGCTTGGAATCTATTTCAGAAAACATTGGGATAAAAGTTGATTGAGTTTTCTAGCCCTTTCTCAAAAATTTAAAAAGTAGTTTCACAGAAAATCGCCCGCAAGATGCTCTATAATCCATAGAAATTGGTAGAGTGTCCATAGAAGGTGGCACATCTCAGGATATGCTGGATTTCTTTACCGGTAAATCTCAAAAATAAGTGTTTGAGGTTGTTATTCCGTTACTTCGTCAGAAAGCGTCAATATCAATTTGAACACCCAAAAGAATTTGGTCAACCAACAAAGTTTCTGCGATGAAAAAACAGGAAACATAATTCATTCGTTATTCCTGCTAAGAGAAAAAATAACTAATCATATTACCTGATTTTGTAGCTGACGGAATTACAAGATGTAAATATCTGTTTAGATTCTCTCCAGGTTGCAATATTTTCACGATGCTTTTGGATGTGGTCACAGCGTCAATAAAATCTTTATTCACGTTGTCTTTTGCAAGGAAAAATACATCCATCCCCCGCCTGTTTAAGTAAAGAACCATTCGTCTTAGATATCCCAGGTTTTGAGTGACCGGGCCATTCACGAATACAACAGCATTCCTGGGGACTCCCCTTCTAAAGTTGATAACTGATTGGTACAAAGCAACATCAACACGCCTTCCTTCGTTCTTTGGGGTTATGGTTTTCAAGGCATTTTCTATGGCCTTTTTGGTGATTCCTTGTTTGAATGGCAGTGCAAATCTTGCAGCACTGCTGTATTGAATTATGGACACGCGAACACCCAGTCGAGATAGATTGAATGCTGGTAATGTGTCTAAGATGAAGTTTCGCATCTGCCTTATCGAGTCTTCGTTACCGGTGGTGTCAATGGCAAAGAATAGATCAGCTTCTTGTGTTACATCTGCAACGAAAAATTAAAACCATCGATCTGTCTAGTCACAAAATGTCAGACGTTATTTCAGCCTTTATCAGTCCCATCGAATTAATATTCGTCGTGTATCTAACATTCCATCGTGTATCTAGCATTCGAACCTAGGTTCAAAAAGCTACCGGGTGTCCCAAAAAAAAGTACTCCTTTTTAAAAAATCACCAAAACTCCATTATCAAACCTATGATAAAATGTTCTTTTTGATTTGTTTTGTCAATGAACCAAAAATATTTAAAGAGGATAAAATTCTTGTTGTCAACAACTAAAGGTTCAGAAATTACACGCTGAAAAACCTTATTTTGAGCTATGCTTTTTCAATAAAAATAGTAAATCTTCCTAAGTGTCAAAATTTTCAGATCTTTCATTATCCTTGAAGTTTCCAATGATAGTGTGCATTTTTTTCTGTCATTTGTGACCAAATTAAAAGCTTAATATGCGCAAAGAAATTGATATGTGCTTTTTGCAGTATGCTTCAAAACCAGGTGGTCCTAAAAAGAGCTAAATTTGCTATTTTTAAAACCAATCAAAAGATCAGCTATACCTGAGAAAATAATTTAGTCTTTGATCTACTTGCCAAAGAAAGAAATTTAAAGAACGGCCATGTAACCAAGTTTTGGTGATTTTTCAAACAGGAGTTCTTCTTTGGGACACCCGGTAGTTTATTGAAATCGATCATCTCGTTTTCAAGTTACAAGCAATTTTCATTCCAATTTTCATTCCAATTTTCATTTCAATTTTCTCTCCGAATCCTTGAAAACAGGCCTAAAATTTTTTGTCAAATTTTCTAGAATTCAAGCTTCGTAGCAACAAAATTACACTCTGGCTAGATATCATATCACCACAACATCTTGTTTTCAGATCAAGGGCCTGCCCCATATATTTATTCTCTTCTCGTTGTTTTAAAGCGATTTTGTCGCATCCTTTTCGAGGAAAGAATTCTGAGGAAAGAATCTTCATGGAATCACTTGTAACGTGAAAGAGAAAAGACTGATTCTGTAGCCACCCTGACTTAAATTAGGTTTACTACAGAAGACCTTGTTTTCATTCCATTCACCCCTATTAAGTCATACTAGCATTGAAAATACTCTGTTTTTGTTCTTTCAAGTGTTTATTACCATTACATATGCCATATGGCCTCAATTTTTCTCGTGTTCAGCGACACGGAATTAGGTTTCCCCTCTTCCAGCTAATGATCCAGAATTATGGCCCAAAGTTGTTTCTCATAATTGCACATCCCTATCACTTTACCCTCAAAGATACCCCTCCCCCTCCCCCCCCCGAAATTTTCTTAGCCTCCAAATCTTTAAAAAAACATTGCATGAATGGTTAATGCATCTTTCGTTTGATTGTATGGCCTGAAAGAAACTTCAGGTACGTTGCTATAATCCTATATGTAGCATTTCAAATATCTTGATTATTTTCAGAATAACAGCGGTTTTCCCTTTTTTTTAAGAACTCGTGATAAGTTTTGAAAAAAATGAAAATAATCGTAGATCCTAACTTAGAATATGAAAAACCGTACAATCTTCAAGAAAACTATAGTTTATGAAGGTCTATAATATGGCAGTAAGCAGAAATCTGTAGCTTTTGCAGTCTGGTACCCTGACGTCATTTTCGACTAGGGGACTGGGCTCCACGGAAGCGGTCAACAAAACGCTTCCCTGTCGTCCAGGGCCTGGTTGTTCAAACCACGATTAGGACAAATCTTGGATTAAAAGCATAATTCTGTAGCCGTTTGCATAGTCCTAATCCGGTGTTAGCCTAATACCAGTTTTGAACAACCGGGCCCTGGACTCTAATGCAAACGCGGTCAAGTTGACGCAGGGAACCAGGCTGTAGCTTTTGTAGTTTACGATTTAGCACTTTGATGACGTCGCATTCTCAAAACTGGCCCAAGCAAAGAAGACGCTGTAATTTTTAAAATAATCAAGATATCAGAAATGCTACAAATAGGATTATAGCAAAGTACTCGAAGTTCCTTTCAAGCCATTAAATCAAACAGAAGATGCATCAACCATCCGTGCAATGTTTTTTAAAGATGCCAAAGATGTGGAGGCTATACTGTTCTTAATAACATATTTCAAATTATTAGCTGATTAAGCAACTGATTCGTGTAATGTTTAAATCTGTTCTTTTATCGTTAATCATATATATATAAGCGAGTCATCATACTACTATATGCGTTTGAAATTGTTACAAAAAAGTGAAACTTACGGCAATATCCTTTTCGTGAAACAGTGATTTCTCTCCTTGTCGTACAAATATCGTAACGCAACAAACAAGGATTCGCGTAGGTCTTTCCATTGCTACCACAAACAACATCCGTTATCGCACCGCATAAAGTCGGACAGCGGCAAGATATACTGTTGTTGAGATGAGGAATGCAAGATTCTCCATGCCTACAACTGTTTTCCTTGCATGAGCCTGCAGAAACAATATTCGAAATAATGTAGTCAGGTTAAAGATCAAATCTCAAAGGGGATCGGAAAAGGGCAGGTTTTGTAGCAAAAGCAGTCGTTACGTTTAACTGACACGCCAGTACAGGCATATAGTGACTAGAAACTGAGGAATTTCTACGGCCGATTAGCTTTGAAATCTGAAATTTAATGACAAAGTCACTCAAGCTACATAAAGAGAGGATACCGGGTGAGCCAGAAAAATGCATCCACTCTTTGAAAAATCGTACTAAAAAGATACACCAATTAAATAAAAAAAAAATAATAAAAATAACATCGATTTGAAAAGCTACAACTCCGTTGGCTGAGGGTTTAACTTAATTTTGAGAATATATTCATAATTCATCCTCTTAATCTCAAATAAAGAATTCCCGAAAACTAGCTTCCATGGGCTTTACCTAAAGCTATGTGATTGGCTCAATTTGATCCAGTTTTCAACGATTAAAATGGTAAAATAATGTTTTTCGTAGGTCATGCATTGCTTTCTAATGATACGAAAACTGTTGAAACGTAATCATGCTTCCCCATCAAAGGGGAGCATCAAAAAGTCAAAATCTACTTGATAGCGAAAAGGCCATTTTTAGCTTTTTTTGGGCTTGATCAAGAAATAGGACTTTTGCTCATTCCTCAGAATATAAAATTATGAGAAAAATCTTGAAAATTAAGCTGAAGCCTCAGTAAGCTAATAGAATGCAAATTTTACAAATAGGGTGCATAGCTTTTCCCGTACGATTTTTTCAAAGAGTGGACATATTAAACTACAATAGAAGGATACATCTAAACATCTGCCGCCTGAATTGTTGACTGAAATATACATGTCATTGAATGAATCCATCGACTGTATGGGAATTTCATGAGAAGAAATATGTGGCCGATGACCTAAGGAAAATAAATCTTTGCAAACTTCCAAAGGCAAAGACAACATCTTATGGAATAGAATCTTTATCTTTCAGGGGCAGTTTTCTTTGGAATACCCTTTATGATAGTATAAAACAAGAACCGACACTCGCACGTTTTAAAAACAAAATAAAAAATTGGGCCGGAGAACATTGCACCTGCAGAATATGCCGATTACGAAACAGGATATGGTACTAGTTTGCATTTAGATTTAGATTTATAGTTTTGTATTTATGTAGGTTGGTCTAAATTAGTATTTATTAATACTATTCTATAAACCAACTTTAAATAATGAACATGACATGACATGACATGACATGATATATGATATATAATATATGATATATAATATATGATATATGATATATGATATATGATATATGATATATGATATATGATATATGATATATGATATATGATATATGATATATGATATATGATATATGATATATGATATATGATATGATATGAAATATATTCATTTAATTCAGAAGCCGAATATTAAGTAATCAAACTACACACAAATTCATACGAGATTGTAATTCCTACTACTCAGCTTCTGAACTCTAGCATCTAGTTTCAAAATCAAAGGGTGTGGGACTGAAACAACTTACTTTCAAGAATTCTTCTGTAAACATCATAGAAATAATACATAAAAGTTTTGGATGTCTCAGCCATTATCACGTCACCACTACTCGATGCCATGGTAACAAGATCCGCTATCCTCACTTTGCTTCCACCTCCTAGTACGATAACAGTAACTCCTTGTGATTTGAGCGAATCCATTGCCTTCTTCAATCTATCTTTGTTCTGAAAGGAGGTTGCATCAGTAAAGATCAGGAACACTTTTCTTCGATCAGCCTTGGCTGCTGAGAAAATGTCACTTGAGGAGAGGGATGCCGCGAGATCAATTCTTGCACCAGTACGCCTAAGCGTCAAGTCGTTCACAAGTTTTTCAATATATACTACGACGTAGTTATCATCAAATTTCTTAATCACTCTAGCAGAATCGTCGTAGCTGACAAGTCCGATGCGAATCTGATTGTTCGTGATTGGGTATCGGTAAGACTGCAAGAAAGTAGTGACAAATTCTTTTTGTCTGCTGAAGATCGCTTTTGCATCAGGTCCATACCCTCCGAGGGCAAAGGCAATGTCCAGTTTCAAAGGATGCGAAGGTGGGTGTACTGAAATAAAAAATTCAAATCGTACTTTAATAATAAAAATATTTTTATAATTTCAAACAAGTAGCCCGGTGACAAAAGAAGTCCCGTGCGATTGTTCAGCTTATTTTGTCATTTTAAAATATTTCAGGTCACTTTTATGTAGATTTCGAATATCGATGTTGCTTTGTGAAATTCTGCGCTATTTGCTTGCAACGTCACAATAACATTTATAGGAACCTTTGGAGACATAATAGTAGTCCAGTCGACAAGCAGTTGACCCAGAAAAAGGTGGTACCAAGATGGAATTCCCACCAATCGATGAAGAATGCTTTCTCTACAACATATCCAAAATCCGCTAAAGTCAGCCAAGGGGAAAAGTTTTAGGGGAGCTTTCATAAATCGCGCAGTTTGCTTTATCCTTCTTTCATATCCTAAAAAGCGTTTTTCACAAAATCGGATACAACAATGAGAAAGATCTTCATGAGCAGATTCTGAAAATGAACTTGTTTATGGTCAACTTATTAACGAGTTATTATAGGTTAAAGTTTGAGTGCCCCCTGGATGTTCGTCTTCTAGTATATCTTGTGCTGTACCTCTGTCAGAATCTTCAAAAACGGACTTACGGCAGAATCCTTTGCTCTGTACAGTAATAACAATTGATATCTGACAGGAAATTTTCTTCATAGAGCATTCATTGGAGTAGGTGACACCATCTGAGCCACAAACAGGTTTGAATGTCTTCTTGCACTTATGAGAACAAACGCACCTAGCTACGCCTGCACCCTCTTCTTCACATATTCCATAAAAGCTGCACTTTGTTGTAGCACACAAACTTGTCTCTGAAAACAAAAGAAAATATGATCATCGAAGGTCAAAGTTTGGAATTATTGCAATGAGACAAAGTTGGCGTCAAATTGAGACTTTCAAAAAGTTCACATTTCTGGCCTTAAGTAGTGTTTGTACATATTCTATTGATCAATGTTATCTCCTTCTCATAGATCCAAATAAACTTTGGAAGAACGTTGTAGGACAAAGCGAAGTCATATCATAAAAGGCGCTGGAAAAACACACACTTCAAGGGAAAGTCTGTACATAAGCACTTTATGTTATCTTCGACCATCCTAAGTTTGATTTGGGGGAATAAAACCACCACATTTTGGCGCGTTTACCTAAAAAAGCCAATCTTTATGTGACGCACAATATACAGATTGTCATAAAAACTTCACAAAAACAATATACACGAAAGTTTTGCTCGTCCTTTTTGAGTATTCTGAAGAGACAACTTCCAAGCAAAATTGTATATATCTTCAGAACGGTATAACCGATTTTAGTTTTTACATCTACAATGGTCTTTCCTATAAAATATAATTCATGATTCATAAAAATTGGTCATAATGCACTACTGTCGATCTCAACGAGCCACAAAATATCATTCACTTCGTAGATTTGCTGATACCCTGATTGCTATGATGAAGTAAACGCATAACAAACTCACCGCATGATCCCAGTGATTTAACATAGATCCATTTTCTTTCCGAACATGATTGTTTTTGTAGTTCACATTCATTTTCGTATGTTTTGCCATTTGTTCCACAGACAGCTAATCGTATTTTCGGACATGTCACCGGACACTGGCATTTAAATCCTCTCTCTAAATCCTTGCAACTTGCATAATACGGACATCGCACAGCATTGCACAAATCTAAAACAAAAATCAAAGCGTTGAAGGCAGTTCGGTTCTCTGCCTGCCATAAGCTCAATTCATATTTGTGCTGTTTTTCCGCTATCTTCCCAAATATTTTTTCCATTTCATTTTTCATTTTCATTCATTTATAGGAGGGTAACCCTTCAGCAAAGGGTGATTTACAAATGGCCCTCCGTAAAAACATCTTACAATTTAAAGAATATACTTATTCAAAATACTTACAATATTTAAAATTAAAGTCTAAGTTACAAAGTGTTCGACAGAAACTAAATAGTAGTTATTTACAAAGAAAAGCATAAAAGAAACGGCATAGTTGACTAAATAGTTGTTTTAAAACTATTTAGCTTTGCGGTTTGTTTGGCCTCAGCTGAGAGGCTATTCCAGTATTTTACTCCTCTGAATGAAAAACATCTTTCATCATTTCCAGTCTTCATCAATGGCAACTTTAGGTCAGTAGAAGTATTTCGGAAGGTGTGATGGGACCCCTGTGAATTTCTCGAAAAAAGTTCGGTTAAGTATTGAGGAGCAAGACCATTTAATACCTTAAACACCATGACTTTGGTCTCGCAACTAATCAATTCCTCAATTATTTGCCAACCAAGACTTTTAATCAGGGGCATGGCTGAGGCATCAAAACGACTACCAGTGATTATTCTAGCAGCCCTGTATCGCAATTCATGACACACGTCTTATTTTATCAGAAGAGAGTCAAATATTAACAGCAATAATAAAAACGCTTCCTGGACGAATTTAGCTTTAGAAAATGTTCCCTCACGTCCTATTATAACAATAATAATAATAATAATGATATTAACAACTTTTGTGCATTATAGAGAACAAATAAAAGAGATTTAAATCTCTGTCTAAAAGAGAATGTCGCCTGGCAGAAAAAGAAGTTAAAATCAATACCGATGGTCCGATCGTTCTCATCGTGTTCCATTAGAGGACCATTTCATCGCGAAATTTTCAAATTTGGTGTTTATAACAGACGTTTAGACCGCTGAGAATTATACAGAATATTTCTTAGGTGATTTCGAAAACCGATTCGAAAAATGGTTCTGTGGATAGCTAAGCAAACCATAGAGAGCCCAAACACTTCCCGTGGCCTCTTTTTCCCTCTGTGATAAAATCAATTGGGCCATCTGTTAAAAGTAGGTATACATTGTAGCGTGCATTGCAGTTTAATTGTTTTGCAACAAAAGATTTTACTCATTGATCTACGTTGCTTCAAAGCCAGCCAACCAAACCAGCTGAAAATGTAGCTATCGCAACATATTGCACTCAGTGGAAATCTAGTTTAAGATTTTGTTCCAGTCAAAAGTGAGAAACTCTGATATTACTTACTTGATTTCACCTTGCATGTGACAACTTGAAGTCTCAAGGGACCATAAGGACGACAATGACCGCACCATCCTCCGCATTTGGCACTAATAACAATTCCTTGTTGATTTCTAAAATCTTGCAGACGAATTCCACTGGTGTCAGATTCAACCCCCCATCTGATGCCTTCTTTAACACGCAATCCTGTACCAGAGAGATCCATCATGAAACTGCCTCGTCTGCAGTTACTGGTGTTTGCAGAAAAACAGTCACCAGCGGTAGCGTAAGGAACTTGTAAAGAGTTTTTATCGGTCTCTGCAAAACTGTAATCATTCGCGATCACTGTTAACGTTCTCATGTCCACACGAACCTAAAACATATGTTATTAAAAGCTTTAGTTAATGTTCCAGCATGCAAGATCAATTAATCAGTAATTTGAAGATAGCTGCTTTAAAAAATGCAACTTCAGCTTCGTAAAGGCATGCACAGACTTTGTAACTTGATATTCCCTTGGCTTTTGAAAGCTCTGTACCAGATGAATCAAAAGTTCCGGCGTCTGCCAAAATGCAGAATCATAAATTACACATTAATCTAAATTAACCATAATTTTTCTAATAGTGGAATTCTAACATGGATGTGAAAATATAAATATATCATTAAAAACGGTCATACAGGTTACGAATTATCGTTAACTTTGCTTGAAAGCTGTTTTTTTTTTAGTTTCGAAAACAAAGCAAGATTGAAATTGTTAGAATCGGTGCATTTGCACATGTTGATGCTGTTTCCTAAGAAAAAAGGAACTTTTTACTACAACAGGAAAAGGTTTTGCAAGATTATAACCTTTCTTAATCTTGTATGCAAAAGCCAAGTAGTCACGATATTCATATGCTGCCAGTTGAAATAGCAATGGGAAGTTGTCTTTGTTGGAGAGTGTATCTAAGTTGAGCTGCATTACAAACATCAGTTTGCAAGAATTGGATGAGTAGTCATGATCAGAAATTCTGCAAACGCTGATATCTTCTTAATCACCATGTATTTGTCAACCCAATTTTTATAAAGGCTTTACACAAAGTTTCGTTAGCATTAGTTAAATAAAGCAAAACGAAAAAGAGGAGTTTTCAGTCTAATAAGTATCCAAAATTTTTAGTTAAACGAGGAAAGTCCCAAACAGGCCAAAAAAAATTCCGCTAAACGCAGGTAAATCATGAACAAGAATTCTTGAACGCCCATTAAATAAATCTTTCTCAATAAATACCTTGTTAAATCTTGTCATTCCAGCCTTGCTATATCTAAACGGGCCAGGAGTACCAGAACAGCGGAATCGTTCCTCACTGCGCAGCCTTCTGTCATAAACCATAGCGAAGTTATTGATTGGTCCAGCAGGTAGCGTGAGATAGTCACGTGGTATTTGCAGATCCATCCCATGACAGTAAACTTTAACTGGTGACGAGCAAGATCTTTGCGGATATATGAGATATTCGCCATCAAATTTGCCGCGTCCAGTTCGCTTGATGTCTGCACAAGTATGTAGTCCTATGGAAAAGCACACCATGGTAAATGAAAAGTCCAAACGTTTACACATATGGTGCAGTAGACAACGAGGTGTGAAAAGACAAACTTTGATGAGAAGATATATTTCATAGAAATTGTAAAACCGTTCTAAAGTTGCGGTTAATTTTGCTTCGATTTTCGAGCAAGAGCTTCAAAATTAATCGATCATGTGAACAGAAGTTTTTCATGTTTTACAGGAAAAAAACAAGCAATGGCGACTAACAAGACCATCCTTTAGTTAATACATATTTAAGACGGACAGCACATGAAAATGGTTTAGGCATGCTATAAAAGGATCGCAATTGTCGTGTTAAAGTATTCAATTCATCTTAACGCAAACATTACAGCATAACTTATAAATAGTTACAACTTAAGTTGCTACAAGATTAAAAGATGAGCAAGCGTTTTGCAAAACAAAGAGAAATAACAAAACAACCTATTTTCTATGTTTTCCCACGGCCTCCATGAAGCAATACATCTTAATATCGTATCCTTGCAAAAGCGTATTAAAATGGAATTATTAACTTTGCATTTCGTTTAAACAATACTCTTTTAACTGTCTCTATTCTTTTTGACTAACGTATTTATATAATATGTAACAAAAACTAACACAACATATTGTTGATTTTAGTGCATATCAGTTTCAGTCCATAGGAAGCGGTTAAGAATTGCTTTTATGTAGGTTTGTGAAGGGAATCGTTCGATAAGATATACTAGCTACCTGAATACTGGGTAAATACAATACCAAAAAACAGACAAAGGAATATTTTTACAGTTGATTTCAAAATTATGTATTTATTCTTTATTTATCGTGCAGTTTATTGATATTGTATTTTTCGTTCCATTTAGCATAACGAACCTTTTGTAGATCCAATTTAGTGGCCCAAGCTACACAAGCCGCTTTTCTTGAGTCACGTAGAAAGCAAGTATTCTAAGAGGCTTATACATTTCTTTAGTAACTTGTCTTTTGCCACAAAATTGAATTATATAGCCTTTAAATTATATCCCTTACTTGAAACAAAAGAATTGACCGAATTATAGAGAATGTGGTTAAGACAGTTTTGTTTCTTGTAATAACATTTCTAGGGACAAAAAAGGCTTTCAGTTAAAACATATTTAGAAGATGTTTTTGTTTCAAGCTCAACGGTTATTCGCACTTATGTAAAGTAATAAAAATGGAGTGGAATTTTCTAGCAACAACCAGTAACTACAATGCTTGCCAAAGGTCCTTGGAATACTTGGACCGTTTCTTGATATAGACGCACTTTTAAGCATCTTTATCCACAGCGATTAGTTAAAGCACCCCCTTCCTCCCAAGACAATGTAAATTTGTAAGGCTATTGTCCTAGCATTGCATCAGAGTGTCCTAGCATTGCATCATCTTCATTTTATCGTCACTGCCTAACATTGTTCTAAGAGCGAGAATGGCAAAACAAGGCAAAAATAGCTAAGATGCTCCATGACTTTTGGCAGGAACGGTAGCTGTAACAAAAATGTTACAAGGACTTTAAACAATACTTATTAAATTTACCGCAAAAACACAGTTACCGCGAAAAACAATGAAGTTACCACAATACATCAACAATTCAACGATGATTAAAGAACATACTTGCCGCAAACTCCTTTGTACGCAACATCGATCTTCTTTTATTCAATGCCTTACCAAGACATACGGTAATTAACACAATGCAAAAATGCACTTACCATAGTAAAGCACGGCCGTAACAAAGGTAGCCAATACACTTACCACAAACTCCTTTGTATGCAAAAGCGACAGTGTTGAGATTTATGGCTAAATCGTGCTACTGTGTCACAATAGCCAATAACGATAGTTACCATGACACAACAATATACAAGACAACAATACACATACCGCAAGACAACAATACCCATACCACAATACAACAATGCAGTTACCACAATACGACAATGCCGTAACCACCACAATAAATCACCACTAACTCCATGTTACATTGTCACACATTTAGCAATATAATTAGTTGCCAGTGCAGCAGGCGAATTTGTAAAACAAAAGATACATATCTCTGACAAGACAAAGCAATTTACGGTACTCAAGTATAGGTTTCATTTCTCTCAGTTCAATCAGTCAGATCAAAAATAATTAGGGGGAGCAAACAATTTGGGTTAGCTGCGCTGAAGGTGTCACATCTATTAATAGAGCTCTCGAATTGCCTTGTGTTTTCAGACCCGTATCTTTTTTTTACCTTGCACCCATGTATCCCTTGCTTCCAAGGGGGTACTTAATGTAGTTTGGGTACTGGGAATGTGCAGCCCAAAAATAGTTTTTCAAGATTTTGGTACAAACATGGGTCTTAATTTTTCAAAATTGGTATAAACAACGATTTGTGTCTTAATTTTCGAGACTTTGGTATAAATATGGGCATTCATTTCCGGCAAGGCAATTTGGTATAAATAAGGGTGTACATTTTCGCAAAATTTGTTACAGAGATGGGTCGGTATCTTATTTCTCTGGCGGTAAATCCTTTTCCGCAACTAAGTCAAGTAACACCCCGGCCCTTGCTGCCCTTGATATAGTTACCAAAAATGCAGTCACTACAATTCAACAATGCAAAACCACAATGGAACAATGTCGCAACAAAAGTAACCGATAGACTTACCACAAACTCCTTTGTATGCAACAGTGATAGTCTTGCGTTTGATGCATGAATTATGATACATGGTACATTCATTTGGGTAAGTATAATCATCACTTCCACAAACTGGGTCATACTCTTTTGTGCAGAAAATATTCTTGCAAGCACAATAAGGCTGTTTGGTGCGCCGATGAATGTCACAATAGCCTCCATGGGTACAACGGATGAAGCCACAAATGTCTCTTCTGTGACGAGATTTACCGATGGATGCGACTGAAAAAGAAAAATACCTGTTTATATCTCAAAATAAAAAGTATTAAAATAAAAAAATTTTGGCCTGTTGGTTACATACGTTGTGCAATTTAGTTCGTCAAAAGATATGAAACACAAATTTAGCGCTGCAGAAAATGCAGTGTCATCATTATGAGTGGGCTGGATTGGTAATTCTAAACCTACCAAATTCTGAAAACAGTAGACTTCGCAGAGATGGAAATATATTTCCCAATCAAACATAAAAATCTTGAAACGGTAGGTATCGGATTCACCACCAGGGTTTGCTTAGACTTATTACGATGAGTCCCAGTAATCACTCATCAAAACGAGACTTGCACCAAACCGAGACCGCTCATCCTAGTTTGAGCGTCCATCAGTCTATCAATGGCGGTAGCTACGACTCTGTAATCAGCCTAGGGTTTGCTAATGAGGACGATAATCTTTCCGAAGTCTGCCAAACCTTCTGCTTTTTGGAGCAGAAGGTCCAGAAGGGCTTCCAAACCTACCAAACCTACAGTTTTGAAAACTTAGGAGTCAATCAAACAAAAATTCCGAGTCTACGAAGTCTACCGTTTTTAGAATCGGTACCAATCAAACACACCCGATGAGTGGGCTGGATTTCCGCTCGGGGACAAATTCGGGCGCTATATTTCAATTGTTTAGCCACAAAAGACCTCGCATTTTGAGCGACGTTGCTTTCGAGACAGCCAATCAAACTTTAGTTCACGGAAAATCATGCACCAGTGAAATCCAAATTCAGATAAATAAATCATGTTAACTTAGACAAAATACGGTATCAATAAAGAGAATCAACGGAGATAAAAGCCCTGCGCCGAAGGGGTCTGGGTATTCTATTATTAGCCTATTGTATTTGATGATTTCGACACGTGCATGGATGTTGTTTAGTCAGAGGAACAATAGCGTGCGTATGAGTTTTCTTTGTCCTATTTATAGATGACCTCCACTTAGCTCCGTTGATTCACTTTAATCATGAAAGCTTTATTTGCTTGAAGAAGTAATGCACAAGTTTGCTCATAGTTCTGTCGTCCTGTGGTTAACTCAAACATGCTTATTTGCCAAAAATGCTGAGAGAAAAAATGGTGTAGGCTAGAAGATCAACTTTTACTATAATGTAACATACTTTTAGTTGAAAATATTATCATCAGTTATCAGATTCACAGGCGGGTGGTGCGGTGTTGAAGAGCGTCTTCTACACTTCTAGCAAAAAAAAATAAAAAATTCTATGCTGTGTTGAAACAGCAGTGATCAGTCCACCTCGAGGTTGTTATTTTCTTGCTGTGAATAAAACACATCAGTGAGAGCCAAAGGTGACACTCTTTCTTGATCCTATTTCATTTCTCTTAAGTTCAATTACTATTTCTATATGAACATTATCAAGAATTGAGCTGAAGGAATTTATTCGGATTTATCAAGAAAAGAACTCATCGCGAGGATCAGATCAACACCTGAGAAGAGATCCCCCCTTGACGAAAAAGAACAACGTAAAATCGATACAAAATTGAACTGTAAGATCAAGGACAAGATACCAGCCACCATATTTTCGTTGCAGAGATTTAGCGATTGAAGAATTTCATCCATTCCAATCATTAGCAAGAAAAATAAACGTATACGTCTTGGAAAGCATAGGTTCCAAATCTTTTAAAAAGGTCGGTGTAAAATTATGTGACCTAGTTTTATTTAATGGAATGGCTTGAAAGAAACTTTAGCTACTATGCTATAACTCTACCGTTGGACTTTTCAGAAATCTTCAATATTTTCAGAATTAGAGTATTTTTTCCTTCTTTTTTAAGAATTCGAGGAAAATTTTGAAAAAACTTCAAACCATCATAATTTCTGAAATTTTTGAGGAAACATAGAATAATTTTCAAGAAAAACATATTTTATGAATGTCTACAATATGGTATCAAGCAAAAGTCTTTCACTCTTATGGTTTATGATTTAGAAATACGATAACGTTATATCCTCAAATGAGTTGAAATATAAAATACGTCGTAATTTCGAAAATATTCAAAAATTTTTAAACGTCCAACGATAGAGGTAGCCAAAGTAGCTAAAGTTTCTATAATGATTAAGCAATATTGTCCAAGTTTTCAGCATTGCTTTGACGCAATTTGCAACATAAAACAAGCGATTGTAGTATGAACAGTTTTCATTTCATTTCGTTGAGTAGATTTCAAAACACACTGCACTGTCGTTTACAATTAGATTGCTTTTGTATGTCTAAAAATCTAAGATACAAGTGTCGAGTGTTAGCTTGCTGTGAATCAGCAAGCTCAATATAGTCACGAAAATTCGTACAGGTCTCTAGTAAGAATGACGTCCAGTTAAAACTGTTGGCGAACAGCCTAACATGAGACCCAGTTATCGCTAGACTAGTTCCTCTCCCTTGCTTTCTTCTCCACGACATCCTTCTCCCTCAGGCCCGTAGGAAGCGAGAGGGGCAGGGGGGCTCGAGTCCCCCAATAATTTTGAAAACAATGGTGCTACGTCACAAACATAAATTAGTTGTATTGTTCTCTATTTTTATAAGTTATCGCTACCACATCACCAAAACGTGACTGTCAATTTTTCAGAAGTCTGGAAAATGAATTATCCCAAAAGACAGGAAAACACATCAAATCTGAGTTATTTCACTTTAAGAATTTGCCCTTCCCGGTAGCCTACCAAAATAGATAGTCGCTATGGCTATTTTGAACACGTATCATGGGTGTGACAATGTTATGAGCTTTACCTTAGCTCGATGAAAGAAATCGGCAAAAATTCAGAGGTATTAAAAATATTGAAATGATTCCAATACTAATAGGTTTACGCATGTCATTCTTTGACTAAGTGTTTTTAGTTTTCGGCACTCAAGCTCAAAAGCTTTTAAAGCCAGAAAGATTGACACTCTAAGGAGAGCCTGAGAAGATGTATAGTAAGTTGAAGGTGATCCGGAAACGGTGTCATTCCTTCACGAAACTTGGGTATTTAAGCTTTTTGGTATCATTATGAGCTATTTCACCATTGTAGCTCTAGTCAGTTTCGAATAATTTTGTGATTTATAGTAACATTTTCAAAACATCGATTTGCCTACAGAAAAGCCATGCATCCAAAAAAATCTTTCACCAGAATCACTGTAAGGTCTACTGTTAATACATTTTCCATTTTCCAATCCATTTTCCAATTATCCAGCAAAAGGACACTGGCTACAGTACAGCCGAACAACTACACTGTTTTACAGTAGGATGCTGATTGCTGATAGCATCCATGCTGAACGCCGGGAGGAAAGAGAGTCTAACTTAGATGGGCATCAGAACGCTTCATTTAAGAACAGCGAACAGACGCTCTGGAAGAGACCCTATGGTATCATTGCAGTTTCAGCAAGAGAAAGCTAAGCACCTGATCATTACAATGTGGCGTAATCAGATAGCTACATTTCTCTGACACTGATCACATTTTTCTTATACGAGTAGAAAGAGGATAACACAAATTAATTACGGACGTATAAGTTTTAACAAAAAAGTTTTGGACAAGCTTATTGATCAAATCTATCCCTTGAAATGTGTTGAAATGAGGTATAGCTTGTATAGAATTAACCTAATTCTAACGAAAGATCGGCACTAAATGCTTCAAATCGAAGAATCATGAGCAAAACATATCGCCATAACAATTTTCGGTCGCTTTTAAAGGCAATTTGCGAATTCGGACAAAACCTTTTCGAAAAACTTTTGTCCGAAACTTTAACCGTCCGAAACTCTTTTTGACTTGGATGTATATGGTAATTAAAAGCAACTAACAAGATGTTGTAAATGTAAACTTCGGGACTGATAGCAAATAACCCAAAAAATGGGCCTAAACCACATAACAATAAGACCAACAAGGCCCGGATGTTTTTCATAACAAAAAAGGGCGGTCTAGAGAATGATTCAACCCAGAGATGGTCGGATCGAGAGAAGGATTAAAAGATTTCATAAGAAGGTTTTATTTTAAAAGATATTTATCATTTTTCGAAACTGAGCATTGAATATTTTAATACTCTTCATGGTCGGCCAACAGTGTGTGGTCTGCGGATAGCATTGTCTGAGATCTAAGATTAACGATGTCGAAGGAAGCTTCTCAGTTAGGATAGGAAATATCTATGTCTTTGTCAATCCATTGAGGTTCTCTCGTTTCATNCAATAAGACCAACAAGGCCCGGATGCTTTTCATAACAAAAAATTCTGAATTATTATGCACAGGGCGGTCTAGAGAATGATTCAACCCAGAGATGGTCGGATCGAGAGAAGGATTAAAAGATTTCATAAGAAGGTTTTATTTTAAAAGATATTTATCATTTTTCGAAACTGAGCATTGAATATTTTAATACTCTTCATGGTCGGCCAACAGTGTGTGGTCTGCGGATAGCATTGTCTGAGATCTAAGATTAACGATGTCGAAGGAAGCTTCTCAGATAGGATAGGAAATATCTATGTCTTTGTCAATCCATTGAGGTTCTCTCGTTTCATTCAAAACCGTCATAAATAAAACCAGTGGTCATCTCAACATTGTCCAATACATTGCTCACTGTTGATGTCTGTTCGCAATGTTGATAAAACTGGATAAAGTTGAGATGAGAGCTTATTCCTACAAAGGGGATGGGCGACTCAGAGAGAAGTGGAGAAAGGCATACCACAAATGCTTGGTTATTGCCAATTATTTTCTCGGACCATGTTGACACGTTGGCCCTATAGGCAGGGGCGGCGCCAGCACTGAAAAAGTGGGGTGGACATTTATTGCCAGAATTTATACCTAATGCTTTTTACATCGTTTATGCTTAAGAATAAATTCGACCAGAGAAAGTGGGATGGACATGTCCACCCCAGTCCACCCCCTGGCGCAGCCCTTGCCTATAAGCAAGGGGAAGGGTGTGCACTCACTCCCTAAATGCATTTTTATTCTGGTCTGAAAAGCTATAAACTGGGGTTATGTAGGCTGCTTGGAAATGTTTTACTTGTGTAACATTTCAATGGAACGAATTTGCAAATATAGCTAAAACATTGGGCAAAACAACAGTTTTTGAAAAATTATTCCATTTGTAGTTCAGCATAATCTTGGAGGAAACGGGGTATGCAATTTAAAAAGATATTTTGCACCAAAAGAGAAAGATAACTAGGAAACACTAACGATGCATCGATGCTACCTCGATAGCCAAGTAACAAAATATAAAATTGGCATTTTCGAATAAGTTTCCATAAGAGAGGGACATCTGTTACTCGATGAAAGACTTCGTCGTTCCCAAAAAAGAAATTTAGCGAAAAAAAATACACAAGGAATCCAACCAAAAACCAATGCTGAGACAAACTACAAAATTTTGTCGTTAAAAATGTCTATATTTTATGGATACATGAATAACTCTATTCAGATAACAAATTTAAGCCCTGAGATAGAACGATTATTTGGGTAAGAAAATCATCCACCAATTTAAAAATTAGTTCTTTTTTAAAAAGCTTTGGTATACACTGTAAACAGACAGGAAAGATGGGCAAGGGTGGTTTAAAAACTTTTACCTTCATTTTGAATATTTCCCAACAAAGTAAGCAGCCAAGATTCCACTTTCGAAGCTCTGAGAATTCGTATCGTGACTCTCGTCGAATTTTTATCTTTTTCCACACCGGCAAAAATCACACGTGTTTGTCCAATTTGAAATTTCCCATCACACGTCAATGGGTTAAATTCTTGAACCAAAGAAATCGTAGATTTTTGCTTTATTTGCTTATCCTTGAGATATTTGTTCCATTTGACAATATCATCAATTTGAAGTCTCAATGTGCTCTCAATTGTGCCAATATTTACTATTTGGGAAGTAAATATGATATCTGCGTCCCTCCATAAGTCGAAGTATGATAAAACACAAGGGCTTTCATGGGTCTTCCCTTCAGCACTGCTTATCTGGGCAAAGCACGAAGCGAGAAATAATGCCAGCAATTTTGTACAAAATGCTAGAGCAGTCATTCTCAAAACAATGCAAAATCCACTCAATTACAAGATTACATTTATAAGTTAATTAAATCCAAATGTATTTCTTTTCGCGGATTAAAATGCGATTATAGCAAGCACCTCTTTCTGGTGAACACCAGTCCGGTGTGTTTTCATAAAATGAGTTATCTCATGCTCAATAAATCGTCGTGATGCTACCAAACTTTGATATTTCCAGCTGTATGTGTAGGCCAGTTTTGCTTCCCAGTATTATAAATACAGATGGCAAATGCACGCGAGAATATCTACGTTGAGTGATCCTTGTCGGCAAAAGTAGGTCAGGAAATCTGATTAGGTCCAGGACCTCCGATGTCCTTGATTTTCGATGTAGGCGACAGTTTCCCTGAATTATTACGCTTCCAGAGTTCAGAAAACCAGAACAGTCTTGCCAAACGAAGTGCTCTCGTTTATTCTTATTTGTACATAATTTTTTTACGGAACAACCCACCTATTAAATCGAAATTGATTTGAAAACAAAACCCTTCTGTCTCGTCACTCACAATAGACCACAAAACAATCAATATTAAAACAACAAACCACTTCCTGTCAGAGTGTTCGATTCAAATAACAACTGCCGCTTCTGTTCTTTTGTGCCTCCTTTGTCTCTGAACAGTCAGCAATTGTTGATTTATTTTTCCTGCAGGCATTCGTTTGCTTTGATTTGGGAAAAGAGAAATGGTGGGGAGTGGCAATTTGTTACCTTCTTCAATCTCGCACGAACAATTGTTCCCTTGGAGAACCTCACATATACTTCAAGAGGACGTTTGGGAAAGTTGGGGGAATTTGGGAAAAAAGGTTATTTGAATATAAGCTCTTGTCGACAGTTAAATAAAATCGTCCAGGTAATCCCAACACATGCATCATTTGATTAGCCTGTGCCAACTTTTTTATCAGAATTCGATGAGATAACATATTTTCTTGCCAGCTGCACAATATATATTGCTGACCTCAAAAAGAGAGATCAAGTTTGTTTTGGAAATGTTTTATAAAGAGGAATATAAAACCTACAAAACCCTGGTTTAGCATATAGAATAGATTCATGGAAAGACCGATGAAACGTACGATTGCCATCTAACAGTCATTTGGTATAATTGACAAAGTTTGACATGACACTTCAAGTAGGCCAAAAAGTCGTTAATTTATCTCAAACCCAGAGGCGTTTTTCTCCGGACGTTTTTCCCCTACTTACAATGTGCGTCTTAATTTAGCAGCTGCAGGAAAAGCGCTTCCTGTTTCAAGTTGGCTTAAAAGTGTTGCGATACCTTGTTTGTTTTCATGACTTCCTCTCCTCTTTTCGCTTCTGGCTCCTGCTTTGTCTTGGCCTAAGTTTCAAAATAATCCCGCGCTTTGAATGCGATGTCCTGGGCACTAGTTACCAGGACAACACGGTTACTTATCACCAACACTGAAGTACCGCATTTCCTCTAATAAACGCCTCCCTTTTACCACACAAAAATGGCAATAAAACGCCTCCCTCTAATAAACGCCGCATATCAGAGCGGCGCTTTATTAGAAAATACAGAAAGTGCAAGGAAGAGGATGTACTAAAACTATCAGGTTATTTTTGCATTTTATATGCGACAAGACTATGGCGACAACAATTGGGGAGAGTACGGGATCTTTTTAAAGGGTTTGTGCAAGGTTAAAAGCTTCAAGCTGGCATTTGCAAAGATCAAGAAAATCTAAAAATATCCCATTCAAATCGAAGTTGCACACGCACCATGAAGAATTGGTAGCCAAAGAAACAATGCTGCGTCTGAATGTTTTTTGTTTTTTTCTTTTTAGAGTCTAGTTTCTTGTTTCTTGTGTCTTTGCATGGTCTTTGTTATCAAAGTCTGCTCCAAAAGAGGCCCCCCCATATTTGTACGTGAAGCGTTATTTGGCTAATTTACGCCCGTGATTTCGTGATTTTGATATTATTGGTTCGTGAATTCATGATCAGAAACTCCTTCGTGCAGCGTTATTTGTTAAAAATTTGGTCGTTATTTCGTGAAATGGACTTTTAAAGCACGTGATTGATTGATGCGTCTTGATCGTTGATATAAACTTTTGTTACTTTTTTGTGTATTTTCAAGTAAATCACAAACCGAAAATCATAAGTTGTTGACAATGATTTGATTCTAAAGATAAGGAGTGTATTTGCCAGTTATTCAAATAAAAACACAAACCAGACTACAGCATTCTTAACTTTTTGCAGCGTGATCGTGAAAATGCTGTTTTATAGTCCGTGATGGTGTGGAAAACGAAAAATTGACTCGTGAATCCGTTATCCAGGGGTACTATGGGGGGGGGCCTCCCAAAATAATAACCAGGTGGATTCTTTTCCGACAACCACTTATTACTGAAGCATAGCTTGATATTAATTTAAGTTCCTTGAATGTCTCACCTGGCATTCCATGAAATTCTATGCTCCCTGTTGGTATCGTAGCGTAGTTGTTTTTCGTTGTAATTTTCATGAGCAGATAAAAAAGAGCTATTGCGCTTTCATGCAAAACCACCTTGTCTTTCTGTTAAATGTTTCCCATGAGGAAATATCTCGGTACAATTTTAGATTGCTTAATAAACACCTCCCCTAATAAACGCCTCTCTATAATAAACGCCGCACCAAATTCCCTCAAAAATTAATAAACGCCGGTGGCGCTTATTAGAGGAAATACGGTACTCCAAAAACCAGTATGAAATTTCATTCATTTCATTTTGATTTATTTCAACAGGGTTAAATACATTCAATAAAATTTACATAACTGATTTTCAATGTGCACTGCTTAAAAACAAACCAACCTAATACTTGAATCCCGGGGGGGGGGGCACTTCGATAATTTTTGTACGGGGAATGTGCCGCTGGACAGGGTATCGTTTTTAGCGATTTGCTCCCAAACAGGGTATCCTTTTTCACAAAAGTGCTCCCAGAGGGGTGTATAGTTTTGAAATAATTGCTCTCGTACAGGATTTTGACAAGGAATTTGCAATTTTGCTATTGTTTTTCTGCCAGTTTGCTCCCAGACAGGGTAGTCAATTTGAAAAAATTGCTCCCAGACAGGGTGAAAATTTCAATATCTCAGAGGCACACCCCCGTACATTTTGAGATCAAGTGCCCCCCCCCCCCCGGGACTTGAATAAACTTTAAGATCCCAAGATCCCATATAAAAGAAAAGAAAATTTATAAAAAGAAAGGGACTCAGAAGTCATACGTTGTGCTGAGCGTTGGTTTAGAACATTAAGGTAGTACTTCACACTTTTAAATTTGTCTGCCATGAAATCCAAAAAAGGCTCTGGTACTTAAACTGTTCTTCATATGAGATTGAAATTTGTTTGAATAATTGCTCAGGGTATATATTAGTTGAAAATCTATTTTTCAAGAAATAATACATTAGCATTGTTTATTTATGCAAATTTATGTGACGCGCTGTGTTTTTCTTGGGCAGATGATAAATCCAGAACCAGTTGACCTATAATGTTCAAATTTGGGCAGTATGTTCCTTTTAATAGCATCTGTGCTTTGAATAGACAGATTTTTTATATCTTATTTAACAAAGGAAAAATCCTGTAAAAACACTGTTTCCATGGAAACAGCTACCATTTTTAAAATTTTGAAAAACTGTCTATTCATTTCATTTAGAATCTATCAACGGATCTATGTAGAAAGTTTCATTGAAATATCTCTTGTCATGTCAGTGTAATTTCATGCCCAGTTTAACAACTTCATGAAAATGAGTTTTTGAGAAAACGGCCCTTAAAGTTTGTAAAGAATTTCTGAACNCTAGTGCCTTACAACAATTGGCATTTATGCTATTTAGCGTCCTTGCAACCAAAAAGCAGACTAACATTTCAAAATCTACGGTAGTTAATTGATCAAAATTGTAATTCTTCAAAAATTGGGAAATTTTACAATCTAGTGCCATAATACAGAATAGAGAGCGGGTTTGCGACTCAGAAGGGAGGGGTTTATTAGAGAGGGGGACTAAACTAAATAGAGCTTTTACGGTACATGAAAACAAATGTTAAATGATCTCCTGGAATGACAAAATCTGAGGCTTTTCATTTGCAAAGAGGCAGGCATTTCCACTACAATGCTTGCACCATAGCAATTCGTGCTTCTTTCCTAATCCGTTTTGTGTTGGGAATGGGTGCCATTAACATTCCCAAAGTTATTTCTATGTCTTTAATGATTTTTGAGATTTCCCCACATCTGGCAATTACTACTGTTACAATAAACATTGGAAACAGATATTTTATGAAAAGGTTCCGTGCTAAATAATTTTGCAGTCCCAACTCGCAAAGAGCATGGAGGGGCTAGCTTCAAGTTCTGAAATCGAAGAGATGAAACACAACATTGGTGGTATCACTACATCATTGCTACTTCTTGAATCGCCAAGCAAAGCAGAGAGGTAAAGTTTGCTACTAGCTAATGATTTTTTCTTACAACTGCTCTATTTTATGAGAAGCCTTCAGAAGGCCTCTTAGGCTTTGATGATTGCAGCTTAAACGTTATTTAAGATTTGTCTTCTATGATTATGTTGGTCATGATTTGATATATATAATTGTGCATTTGTTGTGGCATCCAGAAGGTATTTCTTTTCAGCGAGCGAACTTCTGCGCCGCCATTGCAAAACAAACTCACGAAGGATAGGAATGGGCATTCCCCTGGGGTCCGGTCCGTTGGGGTCTTGGTCCTATGGGTCCTAGGTCTGGTTATTCCGTTATGCCTATTTAAACGGGTCGTTTCAGCGGCAAAAAAATGTTTGAAGTGATTAAAATTACCTTAAGTCAAGCTGAACACGCGAAGAACAGATCAATTCTATTTCCAATCTTGCGATACCATAATATTGCCTTAGAAGGTTGTGTGATATCTAGAAACCTAGCTTTGCCTTTGAGACGTACTTGAGTGCAATTTTCGTGGCAAAATACTCAATACATTTACCACAGTAGTCATCCCAAACAGAGTAACTATTTTGAGCCACCCGGAACATGCAGAAAAGATTGGAAGAAATGAGACGTGTTAACTTAAACGATACTATTATCGATTCACGCATTTATTCTCAACTACAAGTACAACAGTGACTGACTCGTAATAACAAAATACCACATGACTCAAGGTGGCTCGCTCTAATTATCAAATATCATTTGCATGTGCCCTACATAGAAAACCCTTAATTGAATAGGTCTATATACACATTCCTACATTATGAACATACTGCCTAGGTAGTAACAGGATTCTATTATCCAGGAATCGAGTCAGGGTTCCTGTATGGTCGTAAGGCAATCTTAACTGTCGTGCGTGCGGCTCTCCTCAAGAAACATGACAAAAAGGGGACAATATGGTTATTATCTTAACGCACAATGCTTGAGATCGATTTCTATTGTCTTACTTCCTGAAGCGAGATGACACGATCTGGACTTAACCGAACCCAGGCTTTGCTGTTAGCGACAAATAAAATAAAGATTGATATCCAATAAGGGGAAATGACAGAAGGGATTCAAGCCCATTGGAGAGAAACCTAGCCCCCTCCTTGCGTCGGAGAGAATTTAAAATTTTTTGATAGCAGGTTAACACAAAGGACCAAAAGTGCTTCCAACAACGTGAACCTTTATATATGAGACAAAGTTTTATCAAGAGTAGGCCCGATGTCCAAATCTATTATCATAGTTTAGTTTCCAGGCTTGAGGGTTACGAAGATTTGTTTAATAAAATTTCGAAATGACTTGATTTCTGCATTTGATATAAAACCTTCCCAATAATAAAAAAGGTAACAGTTAGAGAGGTCATTCAGCCTCAAAGACAGATAGCTACCAGAAAAAAGAACCCCTTGTCTCGATTGAAATATCATTCTAGTACATATTAAAGTTGGTTCAGATAAATCACAAAGCTATAAAAGGATTCTAAAAGTATCATAAAAATCATCCTGAAAGACAACACAAAATGCGAGACTACTAAAGTAAGAACTTGAAAGTTTGCCAAAGGAAGGGATTGAGAAAACTAAGAAACCTTTCAATTCCTATGGCGTTGCCTGTTCCTTCTTATATTCTTTCGATCGAAGACCTTGAAGCTTTGGAACGAAGGCAACAGACGATTGCCCTAAAGATTGCGTCAAGGGAATTTTTCACCATGATCCTTGCTTCCTATGGTAAATCGTCCCATCAAATCATGAGTGGTTAGACACCGCAGTTGTACTTACATTGCCTTCATGATAAGAGTGATTCTGTTTCCTATCCTTGTGCCAGCCGCCATTTTGAAAGTTCTGTTGTTAAGGAGGTACCTCCTCCGCAGAACTATATAGAGAAATGCTTTCCTCTGCAGACATTTATTAGTTGCGGCGCTCCTCCATAAAAGCACACATGCAGTGTCTAACCTCCCATGATCAAATCAATCGAGATTCTTTGAGACGCAAAGGATCATGTAAAAAATCCCTGATGCAATCTTTAGCGCAATCGCCTATTGTTACTTATTACAACAGTAAAATCCCATTCAAACTATCGTTTTGGGGGCGAAGGGGTGAGCAGTAAAGAAGTTTTTTTTAAAGATAAAAGTCAAGTACCAAAGCTTTGAACTTAATTAAGATTCTTCGAGACTTAAACCTTGAAAAGCAACATAAGCTGCATAAAAATTTGCCATCTCTCTCCAATAAAGACAGTTAGCAGTGGATTTTTGATACCAGAATATCAACATAACGTAGAACTACATTATGACAAGTCAACTAGTAAAACTGAAGTAACACAACAAGTAGCTTCACTCTGCTCGGATCTAGTCGAAACATACTCTGAACAATTTATTTACCGCAAATTGGTACGTCTAACATAATTTTTATCACGTAGTGAGGAAAGGTTGTTAAATTGAACTTGGAGAATGTTGTTCACATTTAAAGGGGATATAGTCCCGTTAATGCAAATGGCAATCGACAAAATTTATCCAAAATTAAAATACACTTTTTGAGGACCTGAATTCCGGCAATCATATCAGCCTAACAATTTGGGCGCTTTTATCGTTCGATTAGAGGATCTACAACCACGACGAAAAATAGCTGGGACATTGGACAAATTTTAGAATTCTAGTCATATTTCCTAAAATATCGACAGGAACGTACGTTTTGGATCTTTTCGCCCTCCCATCCCCTTAATTCAATGTTGCCAAGGTCGAATGGCGTAGCAACATTCAAGCCAGGGCAGCGGGGGGGGGGCAAAGAATAACAAACATGGCGTTTGTGATTTGTCCCAAGTATAACTATGATTGTAGTTCTCGAGGTTGGTTTACGGTAAACAAATTTTCCGTTAAAAACAGTCATATTTATCATCGCCTTGTTTTGCCGATATCCCTTTCCGATCATTCAACACTAACAACAGAGGTAAACTTGAGAGACCCCCAAAACGGGATTGAGGGAAAGTGAGGAGGTTCACGCCGTTCAACAAAGCAAAACAAAGCCCGTCTAAGATATCGAGTCTTGTTAGAACAGTTTATACTTAAGGAGTTTGTTTTCTTAAAAAACAGGCCCAAGTTAAAGTTAAAAATATGACTGCGGAGGTCAAGATAGCCATTAACAACACATCTGTAAGGACCAACATTCGATGGTCTAGTCGAAAATAAAACAACAAAAAGAAAGAACTTTGATATCTTTCAGTGGTCATTTCCTAAGTTTAAACCAGAGTCAAAAACTGTTTCAAAGTCTGTGGTATTGCAAAGGAATTCTTTCTCCGTTGATTAGAAAAGGAGTTTAAGACTACGTTCACACGATGCCGGCACATTTTGAAAACGGTGAAAAATGTGATGGTATCAAAATTTAGGTAGCGTTCACACGATACCGGCACAATTTGAAAACAGCAGGATATTTGATGGTAAAAAAATTGGTTACAATCTCCCCGAGAATTTGATGCCAAAGAAATGTACCTACACCTCAGGAATCGATCAGCCTCGTTTTGAAAGCGTCAAAAAATGTTCCGTTTTCATCGTTTTCGAGTGTTCACACGATACCGTTTTCAAAATGTGCTGGTTAGAGTTTCGTTTTCAAAATCTACCGTTTTCAAAATCTACCGTTGCCAAAATCTGCCGGCAAAAAATGTGCCATTTTCGTGTGAACGGGAGGCCAATTCGTCACATTTTTCACCGTTTTCAAATTGTGCCGGTATCGTGTGAACGCAGTCGAAGAGAGAAATTAGAGGCCTAAAAGAGAATCCTTTCTTTTACCATGCCAGATATATCAATGGACAAATGTTAAACAATAACAAGGCTCGAATCTGCGGAAATTGCGTTTCTCGGTCTTGAAATAAGGCACTGCGAATTTGAAGGCACCCACTTTAGCAGCTACTTGAGTATCATGCAACCTAGTTTGGAAACTGGCCGCCGAGAACTGCAAAGGGACACCCATTAGGAAGAGGCAGCACTAGGCCTGATTCTATTCCTATAGACTAGTGGACAAAAGTAGGCACAGCGAAAACTAGGTTCAAATGGCGATAAGTTAACTCTATTCTTTGGAAGATTGCAACAAAAAAAGGAAAGTGGATTTTCTAACGAGAACAGATTTCGATCCGAATGACTTAGCGATTGCCTCACTCCCCCCCCCCACCTTAAAGGGTATTGACCTAAAAAGTGACCATTACGTTCGGTTTTACGGTTAAATTCCTTCAAAGATCGAGTCGGCATAAATGCATTGATTACCACAACAGGCTTCTCTATATGCTTCAATGATAAATACTCTACGTATACCTGATCTTTAACCTTTCGAAAGAGCAAAGTCATTATGATAATCAGTCCAAGACTGGTATAGTGTCACCATCTTGAAGACATTTGACCAGCAAACGTCGTCGTGGGAATTCTTTCCATTTTCTACACCAATTCTCTGGAAAAAGAAAAAATAATTCGTTATCTATAAAGTCAAAAAAGAATGATTTACATTGCACTGTCGCTAAGATAAAGGAGCAAGAAATAAAGGTCGTAGTTCTTAAGCTTTTGGTTTCAAGATAATTGCTATGGTCATATCACGGTCTTAACAACAGTATCATTGGAAACAAAAAGTAGTAGCACAGGATTCAAATCTTTGGCAAAGGTTGTGTAAACACGGTTGGTGTTTCTTTCTTCCAATGGTTTATATGGCTTCTATGGCTTGAAAGGAAACCTTGCTATAATTCAACTTTGCGGATTTTTTATATCTGGATTATTTTCAGAATTACAGGCTCTTTTTGGTTCAAATAGTTTTGAGGTTATGACATCATCAAATTGCAAAATCATCAACAAAATCATCAATCATCAATCATCAATCATCAATCATCAATCATCATCGACAGATTTCTGCTTACCGCCATTTTGCAGACCTTTCTGAAATTTGGCTTTTTTAGCTTTACCGTTCTTCCTCTATTGATTATTATTTACGCTAGCTTGATTTTATTCAAAAATTTGCATTAAGTATTTTCAGAAATGGAAAAACCCTGTAATTTTGAAAATAATTAAGATACCAAAAATCTGCGAAGTATTGTTTTGCTAAGTACCTAAAGAAAGATGTAATAATCATTTGTACCACATATACCACATTTTNTGAGGTTATGACATCATCAAATTGCAAAATCATCAACAAAATCATCAATCATCAATCATCAATCATCAATCATCAATCATCAATCATCAATCATCAATCATCATCGACAGATTTCTGCTTACCGCCATTTTGCAGACCTTTCTGAAATTTGGCTTTTTTAGCTTTACCGTTCTTCCTCTATTGATTATTATTTACGCTAGCTTGATTTTATTCAAAAATTTGCATTAAGTATTTTCAGAAATGGAAAAACCCTGTAATTTTGAAAATAATTAAGATACCAAAAATCTGCGAAGTATTGTTTTGCTAAGTACCTAAAGAAAGATGTAATAATCATTTGTACCACATATACCACATTTTTTAAAGGTTTGAGTCCTACGCTGGCAAAAATGATAAAGTAACTGTCGCTCCAAATATCGGATTTATGGAGAATATCCAGTTATTTTAAGCTGCCTCATCTTTGAATACCCCGTCGTGGGACAATTTGTAGCGAAGTTGAAGGTGAAGTTTCTGGGTTTGCACCAAGCGCTGGTATTGCAGGAATAACCAAGCGGTAATAACAGAGTGCGCGACCAATTGTGGACTATCACAGCTCTAGAAGGTCTAAAAGAAGGAAGGTTATCCTCTGGGGACGACGGCCCCAGAGGGTCAAAAGGATATGATAAAGTGGATCCTTTGCAAGATATTCATCACTGAAATAGCAGGCACTTGACATGCCTCTGAATCTAAGTTGATTGGGTGTGACTTATGTCCATGAAATGGTCCCTCAATCTATATCGCAATATCTCTATTGTACAACTACGAAATATATTCCTTTCATACGACCTTTGCTTCTGGATAGTCATTGAGAGATTTACGTTGGTAACAGAGTTGAATGTGACTTTTAACTGTTTTGGCTTCGACCTTGACAAGCCTACACACAAGGTTATTGGACGAGGTCGTGTCTTCACTGACGTCATGAAATGAAATTTATCTTATTAGATTTCAGGTTTTAGACTGATTTAGTACTTATATCCAACAGTGAGGATTAACCTGTCTGTGTCTCAGCGTTTTTTTCTAACTTGTAGTGATTCTTGTCTGGGTTGTGAAAGGAGGGTAGCTGAGGGGCAAGCAAGCGTTATCAATTTCGTCAAGCAAGCCAGAAACATCCATTTGTTAACGCAGGCTAGGTATACAGCTGATGTGGGCATGCGGCACTACGGCTACGTCAAGGAACAAATTTCCTTCCGCGGATAAATGGAAGCTCCTTGGAAGGACAATGTCAAATCAGGAATCGTGTTTCATGCTTTATGTATCGTGATGTCGGTAGAACAAGCAAGAGTGCAGGAGGATGGAATTTGCGAAAAAGTAGACTCTCAGTACTTCTTCATCCGCTCTCGCACAAAACAATTAGCGAAACGCTAATGTGGCTTAATTTTCATAATTACATTGAGATAACCACCTAACAAGGTCACCTTCGTCAATAAATAGAGGACAAGAGTTTACAGAAAGCTGATCTTCTGACTTTTGTAAGGGGCGGAAAAGTACCTAGAAGATTTAAGACATCGACCAGCGAATATGCAGGAAATGTACGACAAGAGATGCAAATAGTCTTTTTAACAGTCTGAGAAAAAGGGAGTTTGAAATATTTATCAATAAGCCGGGAGCGAAAGATTAAAGCTTGTCTTGTGACCTATCGAATCCTTACATTCACATTAAAAAACAGGCACATAAGAAATTTCCATTTTTAAGAATATACGGACTATAGTTTCTCTATTCGCCTAATCAAAGCCAAAACTTGTGCTTTGAAAACTCCACAACCCGATTTTANTACGGACTATAGTTTCTCTATTCGCCTAATCAAAGCCAAAACTTGTGCTTTGAAAACTCCACAACCCGATTTTACCACAGACTAAATGTTAAACGAGTCAAATAAAGCAGTATCACTTCATCTCCCCCACAGAAGTCAGCTAAGTTATAGATTGCCAATTGGAATCATACCAGGCTGGTGGGTTCGCAAATTCAGATTCTTATACCCGAGGTCTTGCTGTACTTAAATGGTCAAGGGGGCATCCATAAAGTATGTACTCATGGGGGCGTGAGGGGTCAAGGCAAAAGCGTACACTCTACAAAACTTTGCTAATTTCTCCTATTCAAGAAACGTACAAGGGCGAGGGGAGGTCAGAAAGTTGGAACATTTTGCGTACGTGGATGGCCCCCTGTTGCATCAAAGAAAACTCAAATGAAACTTACGCTTTTTCATGCATAAGAGAATTCTCCAAAAGTATTCGTTGAGATTTGCGTTTGTCTATATTTGGTCCCTTGTCAATATTTGGTCCTGATACGACTCCACTTTGCATTTCACTTTCCTTCTTCTTTTTCTTTTTATCCTCCTTTTTCTTTCCCTTAGTCTTCTTTCTTTCGGGTCTTTTCGGTCTATCGTCATCTTTATTACTACTAGCCTGAACAGAATTATTAGGCAACGATAGATCATCTTTCGATGAACCGTGTAAGAGTTCTTTCTCCATAATTTCTAGTTCCGTAACTGAATCGACATGCCAAGTTGTCCGCTTCGATGGAAGTTTCGATAAAAATCCTTTTACACCTGATTTACTACCTGAGTTCTCTTTTCGCTTCTGAACTGGTGAAGCGTTCATCAATGCGACTTTTCGCAGCGAAACTGGCGAACTAGGTTGCCTTTTTAGGACTGGTTTATCAACTTCCCTCGCGGGGACAGACTGCGATCTAGGATGCACTGATTTCTCTAACGACTGGGACAAGAACTGCAGAGCTTGCATGCCCGGGCTGTCTATTGACGAACTTGAATGTCGTTTAACCATTCCTGGCGACTTATGATTACCATTAGCGTCCTTTTGTAATTCTGATGGTGCTTCGTCACTAAACGAGCGGTAATGAATTCCTTCAACTTTGCCCCGCAAATCGCTCTCCGACTGACAGCTTCGCAAACCATGTGACCGTAAACCAGGTTTCAAAAGACTACGATTGATGATTCTACGACCACTAAAATCAGTTTCTTCGATCATCGAAGCAGCCCTGGTGAAATTAATCACTTGATGATTGTGCAATCGATCACTACAATCAAACACACGGCTAATCAAATCACATTGAATCGCTATATCTAGACTTTCATTGGTACAATCACCTTCAGAAACACTTGATTCACCTGATTCACAATCAGTCTGCATTTCTTGATCAATCATACCTTTATCATTAGCGATTAAATCAGTCTGAGATTCATTATCAATGTGTTCGAATACTGACTCGGTTTGTGATTCGTGATCAACCATCAATGGAGCTATATCCCCCATATCAGTAGCATCGTCAACAATCGATTCCTTCAAATCCATCGTGTCTTCAAGTTCTAAAAAGAAACTCGGTGTTGACCTTCCCATTGCATTTTCGCCTTGCGAAGCTTCATCTAACTCCATAATGTCTCTTTGTCGATTCTTAAAACTATTGTCTCGTGATAGCATTCCTCTTTCAGTACTGACCGAAGTACTCGAGGAGGATACGGAAACCGAGGTCGGTTCTTGTGACGGTCCGGAAGAGTACGAATACCTCGCATCATGTGGGCCATCACTGTGACGCCGTCGAATGGTTGTTTTCATTTGTGAAACTTCTGGTGCACTTGTCGATGATTTGATTTGTTTTCGTATTTCATTTCGCAGTACTTCAGATCGTGTTAAAACTGTATCCGAGGACGTGCTGCGAAAACTTTCATTCCGCCGAGCTTCAGCTTCGCTAGGAGGCGAATCTAACCCAAGCGATCCCGAACGGCTCCGTTTATCGTCCATAAACGATGTGATATCATCCATACCCTTGCTAGGAACTATCATCGAAGTAGGCCGGCTGCCTTCCCAATGTGATAAACTCTTCCGAGATTTCGTAGACTGATAAGTGATACCTTCGGCTAAGGACGAAATATCATTCGTTTTGTTCTTTTTCGAATCAGAAATTGAGCGAATAACTTTATTGCTAGAGTCAAAGCTTTCCGATAATTTTGATGTCTCAAGATGCGGACTCGTAACTCGTCGAGGCTCAATGGAGTAGGACCTCGGTTTTCGTTGCTCTACCAACTGATCAGTGATGACAATCGAAGGGTGCATGTCGAAATACGACTGATTGTACGATTTATGTTGCCATGATGGGCGACGCTCGTTGTTCGGTGAATGATGAGGACTCGGGTGGTAGAACTGTGACGTCAAGTCATCGTCAAAGAATTCGTACGTTGAGCCGTGTCCTGCTCTTGCATTGTTGTAACGGCGCTGTGAAGAAGAAATACTGTATCAAAGCTTTTCGTTGGTGAAAGAACTGACGATATCTAACAATGCCGTATGTTATTAAATAACAGAAGCTGATAATGGAATGAAGATATGATAAATTGAAAAGGAACGTGAAACATAAAAATCGATTTCTTTCGCCTCAAGTCATCAATTCTATCAGCTGTTACATTAGGATGTCATTGAAATGCTGTACTGATGAGAATATATGCAAACTACTTCCCAAGACTTTTATGTAACCGTACATAAATAGACATGAAGGGCAAACAGGAGAAACATTTTCCCGTCAAGAAAATTGGAATTTGAAGAAAGAAAATAAAACAATTGTTCATAATCATTGACAAAAAAAACTATTTTGTCGATGCTGTTTTGATTGGCATTTGCACTCCTTGATCATATTTGCGCTCCTGCCGTAAAAGGTACGGAGATTCCCCTGATAATCTCTAAAACCTTTGTTTGGCGCAACAAACTAGCTCGTATAATTTCAAATGACAAATTTTGAATGTGGGTCATAAACTCCTCGGCATAATATTCACTAATACTACCCTAAAAGCAGATTGTATAAAAAACAGCCCGTTTATCTCTGAACTATCGTGCAACAAAAACAGACAACTTCCTCTGGGCTTTAAGCCTCAATAAGAAAAAGCACTTTACAAAGTCCCTTGTTTGTGGTATGAATCACTGTCTGAGCTTGTCTCACCTATACCAATAAATAACAAAATCTATAGATATCCCTAGCCACTAACTGTGAAAGCTAGATATGACCCTCACCTTTGCTTTCTCGATACTCTGTATCCATTTGACCTGCTCCGCGGGTGGTGCTTGTAGAACAAACGCATTCACTAAAGAACCATACTCATTGAGGTAGATGAATAGAAAGCCTCCTGTAAGGACAAATAACATCCGTTGTAGAGGAAAATAAACATATTATATTATCTATATTTATTGCAAAGCACATTTCTGCTGGGATGGGAATACGTTTTTTGTTTATAAAATTTCATTGCAAAAAGCAATTGAAACTAATCTGGACTCCGTTTTAGATGGGAGAAAAAAGGCTCCTGCCACTAAAGGAAGTAAATATACCGGGTGCGCCAAAAAAAACTATCCACGTTTGAAAAATCGTAGTACCTAGAGTACTGGATGGATTTGAATGAATCAAAGTTTGGTTGATAGCAGAAAGACTGAAGTATTTTTGTGATTTTTCTCGTACTTTTATGAGTACAGATAATACGGCTAAATTCGAATTTAAGAAAATTCTGTGTTTGCAAAATGCCTGAAAAAGGGCCTAAAACACTTGATCAAATCTTACAGAAATTTCTCACACCGAACAATGCAAAATTACAGTTTTTCACGGGTTACGGATGTCGTCTGCACTTGTATTGCCATAGGATTGAAAATCTTTAGTATTTCTTTAAGAATTCATTTCCTATAACGCGGGAGAGAGATTAAATGCTGTTGCATCTTGTTCTATGCGGGAGATTTCGTACGATTTGATCGAGTGTTTTAGGCCTGTTTTCAGCCATTTCGCAACAAACGAATTTTCGCAAAGTTGGATTTATCTATGTTTTCTCTGCTGATAAAAACACGAGAAAAATCACAAAAATACTTCAGACTTTCAGCTATCAGCCAAAATTCAATTCATTCAAATCCATCTAGTACTCTAGGTACTACGATTTTTCAAACGTGGATAGTTTTTTTTTTGGCGCACCCGGTATTGTTATCTATATTCATTGCAGAATACATTGCTACGGTGATGGGAATATATTCCTTGATTATGCATTTTGATCCCAAAAAAGTAGTAGAATAAAATCTGGACTTCGTATTAGAGGGTAGTACAAAGAAAATAATATCCGTTGCATGCTACTAAGGAAGGAAAATAAACATATCGGGTGAGTCAGAAAAAACAATCCCCGTTAGAAAGGCCACTGCTCCCTGGATATCGAGGCAATAATATTGGTAAATATATTGTTTAATAGTGGACATGTTCAATTAAATTCTAAATTTTACCTGATTGAAATCGGCAACTCCGTTTTGAAATTATGAGGGATTTTCTCAAGAAAGCCCCTCCAAGAAACCTTCAAAAACGGCATAAAATCACGACCAAATTTTCGTCATATTTCTGCCTTAATAGCAATGACTTGTAAATGCTTTAGCAGGTTTTATCCCCTTGGGAGGATGAAAGTGCCATCCCTGGGGACATAACAACAATATTCTCAGAGATTTCATCCTCCCAAGAGGATAACACGTACTAAAGCATGTGCAAGTCATTGTTGTAAGGCAGAAATATTTGGAAAATTTGCTCGTGATTTTAGTCCTGTTTTGAAGGTTTCTTGAAGGGGATTTCTCAAGAAAATTGCTCATAATTTCCGAACGGAGTGGCTGATTTCAGTCAGGTAAATTTTAAATCATATTTGAACATGTCAACCATTAAATAATGTATTTATCAATATTATCGTTTTGATATCGAGGGAGCAGTGCCCTTTCAAACGGGGATTGTTTTTCCTGACTCACCCGGTATAATTATCTACATTCATCGCAAACACATTGCTAGTGTCATGGATGGCAATCTGTTCTTTGCTTATGGAAACTGATTAAAAAAAAAGCAACAAAGACTTTTCTTTCGCTTTGGAGAAAACAAAGGCTCTTTTGAGGAAAAAAGTATCCGCTGTGTTTACCACCACCGGAAGATCATGAGACCATGGACATCTTTTAATTCAGTTACATTTGTTTTCAAAATCAACTAAAAAGCAATTGATCTCAAGTTGATTTCATATGTAGGCATTTGACAGCGGTGCCTCCTCGAGTGAAAACAATCTTTTTTTAGCTCCTTTCAAGAACAGATGGCGAGATGAGTATTTTCTTTCATATTTGCATCTGTTCTACTGCACAAAATGGTTTTATTGAATGGTATTCGTGTGCTTGGCTTAATACTAAACCACAATAAAATGGCCTGCGGTATATAAAAACAATTTCGACAAGGGGTTTGTATGTGGAGAGCATGCTGCATGACATTTTCAACTGAAAATCTATATCTGAACGCATTTTGCAGATACTAAAAGTAGTTTTATAAATAACTAAACAGTCTCCAAAGAATCGTCCGATTCAAATTTGAAACAATGGCAAAACTAGCAACGTTGTCGCACCTTACCCAAGTTTTCAAACTGCAGAACAAGCATGGCCGAAAATAAACAAACTTTTGGGGTAATTTGCAACAACTAGAAGCATGGAGATTGATTAGGGACCACCCCTTCCCTCCTCCCAGATTCTCAACGTCTGTTCAAGGTTCACTGTGGGGTGTGTCGATAAACAAAAGTATATTCAACACCGTTAGATAGTTACTAATCCAACGCAAGCACTTACCAGATTCTTTGAGGGGTCGAGTAATAATCTTGTTCAATCTGAATGGCTGAAAAACGAAGAAATATGAGTCTTTAAAAATAGCTGCTGAATATTTTCATCTAACAGTGGTCACACCAAATCGTCAGATAAGATCCGAGAGAGAGAAAATGAGAATATAAAGACTGAATGTATTAAAAATATCCTTTCGAGTTTTCGTACGGGCTCCCATATTTAGGTTCTCTGACCTTTTATAAATAGCTTGTATTTTTTTTACTTTTGAATTGATGCAATTCTGTAGCCCACACACCTGTTTTAAGATTTTGTACTTTTCGTTGCTGCGTTTTCCCTTTGTTATCAAGAAAATGTCCGTAAAGAGGAAGCAATAGACATCAGTCTGCAAAAAGAAAAATACGTTAGATATGTCTGGAAGTGTTTCACAGAAGATGAGAAAGTGACGGTAATCTCTCGTGTGAGTAAATCAATGTTTGAAACATCTTACCCGAATGAAAATGGATGCAATCAAATGCCTAGTCTGAATGAGGCTCAAAGCAAATGAGCTTAGAGCAAACTTCTTGCAAGTTTCTCATTCCAGAGAGATAGAATAAAATTTAATTATTATTAATAAAAATAAAAAGTAAATTCTTGAAAATTGAAGTTCAAATGCCAATGAGAACGAAACTTTGACATCCTATAAGGTAGCTGCTAGGTACTTGGAGCATAATTCCAGACCAGCTGATAAATTATTTTTCCTCACTTGGTAGTATTTTGAACACCTGTTGCAAAAGCTGATTTTATGAGATTTTGTATGTTTCATTGAAATATATGTGATATCACCTCACTACTGTGTCACGAAGAAAACACTTACGATAAATTGCTAAAAGACCAAACCAAATAAGATGCATGATTTTTACAATAAACTCGGATTTGAGCATACTACTAAAAGCTGCTTACTCTGTTTTGCTTCTCCACCAACTTCATTGCTCCTTCCATGAGTACACATCTGTGTTCTTGCGCAGATAAGAACGGGACGTTGCAGTTCAGATCAAATGAAGAGTAGTCAGAGAGTATCTGTCGAGAAGAGAAAATCATGATGAAAATACGCACCAGGTCACCAAAAGCTTCATGAGACCAGCCCTGGGACAAAATGTTGGACACTCTACCCCGGCCCTGGAAGACGGTTAAGCAAACGGCCAGTGACGTCATTCTCTCAGCTTTCTCACACAATTTTAAACATGTCTCAGAAAAATCAGCTTTCCCGTTCTGGAACCAAGCTGCGAAATGTATAATTCAGGCCTGTATTTTCAACTGATAATAATATCCCTTTTGGCAAGGATATCGCGTGGTGCACATTCAGTCAAGTAGAGCAACTAGGAACGTACCAAGAGAAGCTGGTCTGAAATTTAGAAAATTTGATGAAAAGGAGTACAGTAGTTCAAACGTTATTTTGTACCTAAAATACCAGTCTGCACAAAAATTATTATCAAGTGCTTCCTCGCATATGGCATTACTGCAATCCACGAGTAAATTTCCCGATCACGTCATCACTTATATCATCTCGTCTTTGTGGAATGACGCTTTACGTAAGCTCAAATCGTTTCGTGCATAATATAGGATCGATATTAGTTTATCAGGAAGCGCCACTTCTAACGGCGAGTTTTGTCTTAATCTTTCCCATTGACAGTTAACAATTAATCCAAACACTAAGTAATCTTATTAAAAATGAGAGAGGAAAACACCTGAAGGAAAAGTTTAAATTCAAGCTGCAATGATGCTTGTTGAAGAGCGGCCCTTTTACAGTAGGATAAGCTGCCAAACGATTTTGATTGTTGAGAATTTTCCCATTGCATATGGTACTTACAATTCAACAATAATATCAATGAATGGTACAACAAAAGACAATAACAATATAGTAAAGTACAATTCAACAATTATAACAATGAACAATACACAAAAGATAAATAGATGATACTTAGTTGAGCTCAGGCAGCCTGTGAGAATAGTGCCGTAAAAAGATCTTAATCATAAAAAGAAATGGACATTCTAAGTTTTCTTCAGAAAACCGCAACTGATTGACTAGGTGGAAGTAGTAACGTATGGAGTGGACAAACCTTTTCTACTTCGTCATTGACTGGTTCAACTGGCATATAAACGTCAAGTCTCTCTACGACAGCTTGTGTTTTCTTCTGTTCGTGTCTGATCCTTAATGCTGAGTTGATTCCAGTGACAAATGCTTCTACGTTATGGATCTGAAAATTAAAGTTGTAAATTTCTTTATAAACTTTACGTCAACTTCTGATAAAACTGAATTTTCTTAATACGCTTTTTGTATTGGTGACTCTTATGGGACTGGCCTAAAATTTACGAATTACATCAAAGACAACTGGTGGGATTCAACGACAAAGAAACAAGGGGACTATATTCGTGGTTCTAGGTTTGATATAGTTTGGTTTAAAACAATGAAATCCTTCACTTCTCTGACTGAATAAAGTCGGGGGGAAAACGTACAACTATCTGTAGAGAAAATGGCAAAAGATTGAAGAAAGACGTTGTTCTCGTAATAGAACAGGAATGACACCTTTTGAGACATTTCAAAAGGCAACAGGCTTTACAGTTTGAAAAATATCAGGAAGTTAGTAAATTCATGACTTCCCAAGACTGAGGGTTTACCCCCTGTTGAATACAGCAAATCCCCGCATATAAGAACCTACTTTTTGAGAGCCAGGCTGAAATAGGTTCTTATTTCAAAGGTACTTAGATCAATTTCAGGGTATAAAGGTTCTTATTCGAAGGGTCCCTTGTGTAAACCTTTTAGGAGTTATTATCAAGAGATGTTTAACAATATTATTTGTTTTGGCGATGTTATTAAGGACCTAACAACTAATGCTAAGCATACAAATAGCAGGGGAGGACGTTCAGATTTTAACAGCCAACTGGGATAAAAATAAACTTAACAAGGATGATCAAAAATCAACTTTATTGTCCTTGTAATAAGAACATGTTTTTCATCAAACTGAAACAGGTTCTTAATTACCAGGTGCATAATTTAGGAAAAACAGCCTGTAGGTTCTTATTTTTGTAGGTTCTTATATGCGGGGATTTACTGTATGGCCTAGAAACTGACCCAAAAAGCTCTGTTTCTGCTTCTTCTTGACACAATGTAAAAGTTCCCTACTTACTAATAAAACGTATCCATTTACATACCATTTCTTGGACCATCCTTTTGTAGTCTTGATCAGGCGTCTTCTTTAAGACGGCTTTCAGTAACAATGGATACTTTGTCAGCCTCTGCATTGGTTTCACCAACAGATCTGTCAACTTCAGCCGATTGCAAAGTTTGTGGTTTTCACACCACTACAAGGAAGAAAAGCAATTGATGAGAGAAAAATAGCAATTAAGGGGCACAGTTTATCTGTTGGCATTGGGGCGCTTTCTCGATCTGTATACGTGTAAGTATTAAATCTTCAGATCATCCCCTAGAAGTTTGCATACAAAGTTTCTTTAATGATTTTCTTCGATGCTGGTTTAACGCTATTTAGTTTGTGATTGCAATAATTCGCAGAAGAGGTCATTCTCAAATGTAACAGTCAAGTCTGATTCCAATAAATATCTTGCAATCCTTATGCATACAGTTACTTTTACAGTTAATACTCCCTCCTTCTTACAATTTTACATCTTTTACATCTCTAGAGTGGCTGCATCTCTGACCTTGAAAAAGTTTCCTGTCAGTTGAAACCTCTCATCAGCTCAATTTCAGTGAACAATTTCTATTATAAACCTTTGGTGGACATTTCTGGGAGGCAGGCAACGTGGTAAATAATTTCATGACAATGAGGAAAGAATAAAACCAAACGCCCAAAGCGCATCTCTTTTGAAGGCTTTTATTTGACTTTTATCTTTTAGACAAATTTTTGTAGCCCATTATATCCGCTACAAAGCGATGATTAGCAAATCCATTTATTGTAAAAGCGATTGCAACGGTTATGAAAGGGTCCAAGTTTTATAGTTAATATCTATTTAAACGTACCGTTAAATACGTCCTGAATTTCTCGTTTTCATTTCTGTTGTCTTTCAAGTATTGCAGACATTTCGCTTCTTCCATACAATACTTCATATACGGCCTGAATATTTCTCCAAACTAAAATAAGAAGTGATATATCAATTTCACATAGTCACTGAAAAAAGTACGCTATATATCGACAATAATCATTAGGTGTGGTCATTATGAGAACCTTCATTCAGGAGAAGTAACCAGCACAGTTGCAAATCATAAAAATCACTAGCCTAAGCTAGCAATGTACTTTTTCTCACACCCCTGACGGATCTGTACAAAGCTAAAACTGTACAACCTCTCCAAAGGCATGACAGAGTACATCATAATAACTAATCCAAAAATCAATATTGAGTTCAAATACCCACAAAGATGCTATACACTAAAGTTCATCTCAAATTAGATGTCAAGTGAAAATGCCCGCGAATAAAACCAATTGAAGATTTCGGATGCACAATTTTGCGTTATCGCAAATCTCACGCGACATCGAATTTGAGACAGACTTTAAGCTGATAGAGGTTGGAAGTCTGGACTTAAAAAAAGAGAGAAAAATTTCGACCAGTAAATTGTAAGCAAAGGGTCAAATACAGCATAAAAAACAAAGATGAACTCTCTGTGTAGCTATGATGATCAAAGCAATGTTGCGTGCGCATAAAAAACTTCCTCGTGGAGTTTTTCTTTATTTGTGAGGTACCACTCACAGTCACATATATAGAAGGAAAGCGATAAGGTAAGTATACTCACGCGGATGAATGCTTCATAAAAGACGATCGGTGACAATGTTTCTTTTTCTTCCCGAGCCTGAAATAAACAGTTGATGAAAGTAATGGCCCCTTCTCCAGCTAGCTGGTTTACTCCATAGCCTCGTTTTGGGTACGATTGTTAATATCTGAACAAGAGGCCCAAATAAAAACAATAGTAACCAAAACGTTGCTGTGGATTAGACTTATCTATGATCGTAGTTTCGCTCCTTGCCTGAACTGATATACCGCTACAACTACGATTCATGATCTAACTGTCAGTTGAGACGACCACCTCGATGGCCTAAGCTATTTCATCGAAAATGCCAATGCTAAAACGCTTCAAACTTCGAGGTTCGAGGACTTGAACATGAAAAAACTAGTTTGTAGTACTTAGAAGAATATTTCTTAGATCCAAAAAGTTTAAATACTTGAACTTTCCTGCAATAATCTTTCTGTTTAGAGGCAAATTAGATCCGGTATATCTGCTCGAAGCTGCGAGAGTCAACGTCTGTCGACATTGTTGTCATGACAACTTGATCAGCCAACCCGAGCACGTTATTTGAGCGCTATTTGCCCATATTTGGCTCTCGACTTCCTCTCGACTGCAAATGCTGCTCTCTGATTGGTGATACACAAAAGTGTCTCGGCTGGCCGCCTCAACGAACAGTTAGATTATAAGACTAGCTGTGGATATAGTAAACTAGCAAACTTGAGAAAAACAATTTCTGCCATTTTGGTTTATTAATGACAAAATTGATAAATAAATTCAGATTAACCACGCATATGGTACTATCATGTTACCAAAACAGAAGTTTAAATCCTTTTCTCTTAAAGAACGGCGTTGTAATAAGCCATTAAACACAAAAATCATTTAGGAAATTTTAAGACTAAACGTTTGAGGACATGGAAAAAACATGACTAAAAAAGTTACTAACATTCTATTCATCAATAGTATTCATCAGTTTTAAATGTTTGCTCATCTCCAAAATCTCAGGAGTGCCTCAAAGGAGATCAATTTCCCACTTACGACATCAACGAAAAGTGTACTCACCTTTTCAATGATAGGCTTGAGGTATTTAGACCAGAGAAATGTGTTAGCTTCCCAAACTTCTGTGATATTTCCAAACAGGGAGTCGATGTCGATCTAATTTTAAAAAGGAACAGTTGGATAAGAATTTTGTTTTGAATATGATTGATCTTTCCTTTGGGACCAGTAACTGGCCAATATTGAGCGAGTCTCAGAAGAAAACCACTATTCATTATATTCTGTTTCAAGAAGTGCTTTCTGCTGGTATTACTAGGACAACATGAAATAACAAACCCTTATTTGCTACAGATACTACAGGGTGAGTAAACAAACACGAAGTTCGACTAAATACTGCTCATTGAATATCAAAGCAATAATATTGAAAATGTCTTATTTAATAGCTGATATGTTTAATTAGATATTAAAATTTACCAGACTAAAATCGGTCACTCCATTCTGAAATTATGAGGGATCTTCCCGAGAAGGCTCCTTCAAAAACTATAAAAACACGGTAACAATTTCGTCAATTTTTCTGCCTCACAGCAATGCCTTGAACACGTTTTAGCAGTGTTATCCTCCTGGGAGGATGGAATCCAGAGGTGGAAATAGTATCGGAACCTGGGAACGTAGTTCCCAGAAATTTTTTGGGGTGTAAATATTCACAGAAAATTTTTCAAGAAAATTTTGATGTTTGATAGACAATCTCTAAAATTTGAAATGACACTTTAAACTCTAAAGATAAAATAGAATAAAAATTAGTTTCACAGAAAAATTCTTCCAGCTTCCCCTGTTCTACCAAGGTAAATATAAATTAGATCTGTAAGTTGACTTTAATAAATGGCTTTTATGTCATGCCCAGAAAATTTCATTTGATTGGAAGACCCTGTTTTTAGGTCAAGTTTTTAGGCTAACCAGTTTTAGAAAAATCCTCAGATTGATTTACAAATAGAATGTTATATGTGGGTGCTGGAACTTACATTCCAGACATTATTTCTGGCCATAAAGATCAGGATTTCTATTTGCATCCTGATTTTATTGTTTTGTTCACCATTTCAAAATATATTAATATGCTTATGCTCATGCTTTCTTCAACAAATGCACATAGTTGTCATGACTTATGCATTCACTTTGGTGGAAGTTGTTAAGTTAAATACTTCATTGTCCTTTGCATGTGCATGTGAATACATTATGCCTACAGAGTTTATTGACATTATTCATCATTTTCCAAGAAAAATTATAATATGAATTTTTAGTCTGTCTATTTTCAGAGTCATAAAAGTTTTTTGTGCCTGGGAACAAAATTAAAATTAAAATTTGCCTGCTTGACGAAAACAGATCATGTCTCTTTGAGCTATTGTATCAAAAAGTGCCCGGGCAGGGTGTGCCGCTAGATGATGCAGTTCAAATTGTAACTTTGCTTGAGTTGCTCGGTTTCATAAAAGCAACCACTTGTATCAGCTGCCTATGACCTGTCTAAATGGTGTTACACCAGAAGAAGGCTTGATGTCCAAGACTTCATGGAACTTATAGATCCACAACAAGCCTGAAGTTCCTATTTATTGAATTGATGATGAGGATATTGAACTTTTAACTTAATGCTTATTGACTGAATGACTTTTAGCTGATGAAATGATGTCATGTAACATACATAGTCATAAACATGGTATTTTCAGCAACGTTGTGATCATCAATCAGAGCAGTGTTTGTTTTGATCTTGATGAAAGATATACTACCTCAATTCATTGGATTAAAGAGGAAGAACGTTCTTCTTAGATTCTTTGAAACGGCTGCAAGGTTGCTCCTCAGGAAACATTGGCCTTCTAAAATATTTGATTTNCTTTTAGCTGATGAAATGATGTCATGTAACATACATAGTCATAAACATGGTATTTTCAGCAACGTTGTGATCATCAATCAGAGCAGTGTTTGTTTTGATCTTGATGAAAGATATACTACCTCAATTCATTGGATTAAAGAGGAAGAACGTTCTTCTTAGATTCTTTGAAACGGCTGCAAGGTTGCTCCTCAGGAAACATTGGCCTTCTAAAATATTTGATTTGGTTTCAAGATTTCATGACCGCCATTTTGGAACTGATAACGAGACTTTTGGCGCATTTTTCACTATTGAAATTGAGGCTGATGTGCAGAAGACGTGTACACGTTACGTTTGTTCTTTTTATAAGAAATTTGGATCAGGCCATAGTACTAAAAGATTTTTCAATTTTTTTCTTATTTTTTAAATGCATGAATTATGGTGTAGTTTCCAACACTGCTACAGATATGTTTCTTGGCATATAAAACATCGAGTGGGAGGGGGAGGAGTGTTCTATTACGTTGAAAACATAAATTTTTTAGTTAATATTACTCAAGAATAAGGGTTCAAGGACACAGTTGTCATAATATCTTTGATTTTGCTTTTGAAAGTTTCTTAGCTCTTTCCGAACTTAGTACTAGGGTTTCTTAAATTTTCGGCCATCATAGTACTAGTTTCTTATTAACCAGTTTCTTATATAAAAAACGTGTAGTCTGATTCAAGTGTTTGAACTTTATTACCACAGTGTATGATATAACACAAATATTTTGGTATTATTCTTGCAGAATTTTACAGAAATTTTTCACCCATAAACCTAGGTTCCCAGAAAGGGAATATTTCTTTCCACCTCTGATGGAATCCCTTTGAAACAATTTGTTACACCAGCGGGGATGACCGTTTTATTCTCCCAAAGGGATAACACATGCTAAAACGTGTTCAAGTTATAGCTGTAAAGCAGAAATATTAGGGAAATTTGATCGTGACTTAGGCCGTTTTCGAGGTTTTTCGAAGGGGAATTCTCGAGAAAATCCCTTATAAAATCGGAAAGGAGTGACCGATTTCAGCAAGGAAAAATTCTAAACTTAATTGAACATGTCAGCTATTAAATAAGATATTAAATATACCATTGCTTTGATATTCGTGCGACAAAAGCCTTTCATTCAAACGGCGTTCGTTTCTTCTGACACACCCGGTAGAAAACAAAGATCATCGTTGTGCTTAGTCTCATCAATATCAAAATTTGTGGTCCAAGGGTCGTTTTGGAATGGTCAACAATACATGCATGCAATTCAAAGACAATAAATAAGCCAACAGAAAAAAATATTTGTAGCCATAGAGGGCAAAAATACCACTTGAAATACCATGATCAGCATATAAATTACGAGTATTTAAATCACCATAACTAACCTCTTGTAGATGTCCCTCTTTCTGAAGGTTTTCTAAACTTCGTAGAAATAACTAGAAAAATAAAAATCTTGATGCAACATTGGAAAGAATGCTAAGACCAGTTCTGAAAAATATGGATAATTTTGCAACTAGGCTTTTAAAACGCAAGGTGACATTGGTATCCAATAAACAAATTGTTGCGTCATTCACAAAGCATAATAAAACATCATTTGGTATACTGAATAATTCTTTTTGTATCCACACGCACATTAAATGCATTTGTACTATGAACCATGTCCTCTTCATCGTTGTAGGTTTAGATGTATTATTCATACTAATTTCTTTAAGTAGATCTGTAACAAGTAGGTCTTGTACTGACGGCTTCGGGTTAATATTTTCTGGTATTGCCA
>REGM01000058.1:598439-623844 GCA_004194415.1 Aurelia aurita | reverse complement strand
AAATGAAAATACGTTTTATCCCTTTAATTATCAAAACTTACCGGAGGGTAATCCAACACCATTGTCCATGATTCTTCCTGCAATTTTGAAAATAAAAACTTGTTCACAAAGGTAGTGGAGGATAGATAAAATGCATAACGAAAAACAGTAGAACGAGTAGTTTGAGCCACGAGCAGTTTTACCTATTTGCAGAGGTTCTGGAAGGGCCTTCTTAATAGAAACTGGGTTTACTTAAGATGAGGCTGTTGAAGAAGAAAATAACAAGAATACAGAACTTTACTCGGGATATTTAAAAATAAAAATATTCGTCAAATGCATTACGTTAAATGAATATAGAAAAACGAATTCTCCGTATCATATAAGCAGCAAAAGGCAATTCAAGAATGCACTAGAAATCTGCTTAACTTTCTAGCTAAAACATTAACACAGTTTTAATGTACATTTAATAGTCAATCGAATTTCATGCAGTGTCGACCCTCTAAAATTAAAATCGGCAATGGAATTTTAATTTCGACCATGATCCTCTACGTCCCATCATTAATCGACCGATCAAATCAATCAAAATTCCGTGAGACGCAAAGGATCCTAGTAAAAAGTTCCCTGACGCCATCTTTAGCGCAATCGTCTATCAGCGAAGGGTGCTTTGAAAGAGGGTGCTAAATCTCTTATTGTTGTTTACTTAGCCCTTGGTGCTTGATTGAGATAAACAAAGGCATGTATCTAACTGCATCACTTACCATAAAAAATTCATCGGTTTCACCATCCAATTCATCCTCATTTTCACCTTTACCCCCATCAATACCATATACACTGTAGAAATCCAGGATATCGTTGAATGTCCTCGTTACATCCTGCAAAGAAATAAATCATGATAAACCAATCGATAATAAATCTTCAGTCTTTCACATCCGGGACAACTGTCTTTATAGTTAAATCAAATACAAACTGTTTTTTGCAAGAAGGCATCCAAGGCTGGTTTTCCACTAGACTGAGTTGAAATTAAAACGAGTTAAAATAATTCGTTTTTAAAGTGAGTCAATGGAAACGCCAGTTTTACCTTGAACCCATTTTTATCCGTTTTCGGTCGTTCCATTTTTTGTCGTTTTATCCCTGTTTTCGTTGTTTTAATTTTAATTTGAAGTGCCAAAAGTAGAAAATGTGGTTGTTGTTGCAACTGGGTTAAAAGTTATCTATCTAAGGCGTATCCACGAACCGACAGGTGGGTTAAAAGAAACCCGGGCTAAAACAGATCCACTCTGATACCTGGTTATAAACGTATCCGTTCTTACAGTGGGTTAGGAGAACGCAACGCGTAAATGGATAGCTTTCAACCCGTTTTTATTTCAACCCGGGCTGGTGGAAAGGCAGCCTAAAACCCAGTGAAATTAATCGGAAAGGTAAAAGCAAAAAACATGGGTGTATCTTAGTTTCGGATGGAAGAAAAGGATGGAATATTGATACATGAGCCGTAAAATCATGGACATGATACCAGCCACCATATTTTTGTTGGAGAGATTTGGCGACCAAATGGCTTCAACCCATTCAATTCAATAATTCGAAGAATGAATTATATGTCACTTGGAAATATTTGCAAAATATCCAGAATGGTGGATGTAAACAAATAGAATTCAATACAACCGAAAGTTGTCTTTTAGGCGTTTCCCTTTTTAAAACCTCACATTTTAGAAACAAATATAAAGCGATAATTATCGAATTCTTCAGCATTTGCACCAAATCACACGGAAATGTATGTTGTGATTTGCTATAAAATGGAGCATCGCCAATCCAAGGCAACTGAAGATAACTAAAAAAGGGCATTTGTTTGGGCAAAATAAAGACTCTACAGTTAAGCTTTGATCTAAGGCCTGAAATGAAAGATACTGCCTTTGCCAGTAATGGATTAATTTTGCAGCTAAAACGAAACAACACGAAACATAGTCAGGAAAAAATTACGGTCATTCAGTCACTGACTGTGAGCACGGTTTCTAAAATAAAGGCAAACTTATGCCACGCCCAAAACACACACATGATTTACTCAAAAATGAGGACGGCTCCAGCAAAACATATTTTTGTCTAGAGGAAGGCTGAGAATCTTCGTGGACACACAACTCTTCAAAAGTAATATGGCCTGACTCATACCCTGAAAAAATATTCAAATTTCGTTCCAATACAATGACCTGATATCATGGCTTATAGCAACCCTTTTCGAAAATGCTTGTTGCACTATAAACTAACCCTGAGTTTAGGCACCTCGTACATTCCTGATCTCCGTTGGGGTGCATTTCTTCCATAATCGAATGAAGCATTTCTTTCATTCTCTCCAAGGTATGACAAGATATTCTTCTTCTGTTTTTGGCTCTATGGGGAAATTATGAAAAGCTTACATAATTGCTTCAAGATCGTCCGTCGGCGGAAAGTCTTCACTCATTTGTGATTGATCAAGAGATTGCCTTAACACGTGCAAATTAGTGGATTGGCTCAAGGCTAAGTGTAAGCAGGCAGTCGCGTCGGAGCTCATGTAGGTATTCAGTAATATGTTATATCGAGGCAAAAAGTTCTTACGGGCCACTTCAGAACTCAGGCCCCCTGATGGCTACCCTCTACTGTAAGCAGGCATGATCCATACATTTTATAAATGCTAATCGGGGGCTGTTTTCCGTTCCATATTGTTTTTTGTGTTTGGTTTGATATAATGTAATTTGGTTTTTACTGCTTCGGTTTAAAAATGGTAATTGGTTTCGCTCTATTTTCTATCTTTTCCAGAGCCCCGAATTTGGCCTCGTTCTCAATCATGACCATGACTCCTTTATTGAAGAGATCACATCAACAACTGGAACAACTTTTAACACATGACTCTTACAGTAGACTGACACATTGAAAAGGGGTGTTACCACGACAGCCCCAAAAATAATATAATTATATTCTTGGAACAAAACACTAAGTGTTCCCACAACAAAAGATGTGGTTTACTTTAACTCTTAACAGAAAAAAAATTGTTTACGATTTTTTGTACGCTTTGTGAAACTTTTATTATTGGCAAATTTCCAAAAAGAAGCCTTGTGATACTGTCGTTTCAGTTCATTCGGATCTTATCTGATCACTTTTTGTAACTATGATTTCAAATTGTTAGCACTTTATTGCATATTAAAATACACTTGCACTCATCTTCAAGCAGACTCTGATCTGGCTACACCCTCTTCCGACATATTTCACCGCATTTTCTTTTCGCAAAATTTTACACACTCATTCAAACCTACCGAATGGTAGAATAAATTATGGCTAATATTTGACAGGCGTAGCGGGGATACAGCTCTTGTTCCCCTCCTAGCTCCCCTAAATGTTGACGGAGAGCAGTTGACTGTTCTTCGTGACTGTCTCAGGCATATAAACTACTCTCTTAACAACATAGCTGATATTCAGAATTCGGTATCTCCTATTAAAAATAGCTCAACTACATATTTCAGAAGAGCTGTTCATTAATCTCTTGCCTATGCCGGGCTAGAACTCATATCACTCGCTAGTACCGGGTGTACCAAAAATGTCCCCGGTTTGTTTGACTCTGGTGACCTATTAAATAAGGATGTGAATTTGAATATCTATTTGCACACTTCAAACATCTTAACTTAGATATTGACACCATGATCTTTACAGTAGCGTGCGTACTTCTTAAGGTGTGAGCTCCGAAAGGTAAGGTGATAAAATCATCAAAAATTGAAGATACCAATAGAATTTTGCTTTTAAGGCCATACAAGACACTTTAGCAAGGAATGGACCGAAAATTTGTCTGTTCAGACGAAATTTAATGAGATCACTTTCGATCTGAAAGCTTCATATACATAAGAAAAGGTTTGCTATTTGAAAACATTGAAATCTAAAAAAACCGCATCTGTATACTTACAGTATTTAGGCCCACTGTTTCGGCCTTTCTAGAATATGATCGTTCCTAATTCGAAGCTCCGAGGCTAGTTGACCAATAGCAAAAACAAGGTGTCAACATCTAAATTAGACTTTGAGAAAAAGCAATATAAAAATATTATCGTTTCCCATTGTTTCATTGTTCCACAAGACCGCATCAAATGGGGGACATTCTTTTTGGGACACATCCAAGAGTAACATCTATCTTGAAGAAAAATCAACACCAAATTAAAAACAAATGTAAACCAACCATGTCTTTCTTTGAAGCGTTTTTGCTGTCCTCCTTTTCTTTCTTCTCTTCCTTGCTGTATGATTGTTTTGCAATTTCGATGATTCGCTTGTCAACTTTAAGGTCGTCAATTGCTGGAATAAGACTGAAACTTTTAGACAATGTAAGCTGTACGAACTTTCCTTTGGCTCCTTTATCCCGATATTAACTTCCTTTCTATTGTGGTTTACTTATATTATGCGCACTTTCTCTGAGCCAAACCCTATAATCTCTCCCGTGGTTGTTTACCAGTCTAACCAAACCAATAGACCTTTTAGCTATTCTATAAAAGAGACTGGATAGAGCAATACGTGGGGCGTTTAACAAGCCATATTTTGTCGAATATCGAAGAAAGCAATGTCGAAGTAAGATTAAATAAGTAAAAGAAATCAGTAACAAGAATACAAAGTTGTAAACATCAATTTTGGGGTTGGAGATTACTACCGTCTACCTTTTCTGTGACGTGAACAGTCTAATACTTATGGATTATTTCCGTCTTATTTTCAAAGTTTCCCAGGGGTAGTGTTAGAGTTGAAGCCAGGTTTTAAAGCCTTTGCGTATTCCTCAATTAACAAATAATTTCACATTCGCACTACCTTAAAGCATCATTTGCGGCCTTCCTCTAACTCCTTTTGTTGACTTTAACATAAAGCTGTGCGCAGAAGTTCTCAATTAACTCTTGGCATCTATCAAAGGATTCGAGTTCTTTTATCCACTGCCCCTAGCCCCTTTGAAATTTCACCTTGGACTACCATCCAAAAGGAATTCCGTCTAAATTTGGCAGCGTTTTATCGATTTGGCGCACACAAAATTAGCAAATGTTTCGGCCACCACTACAGTTTCTCATGAAGCCCATTGTCGTTTCATCGTTGTTTTACAAAAAACTCCAAATAGAGAGAGTCTTTGATCAAAATAAGCCGTCCGTGACACGAATAACAATGGCCTTCACTATTTAAAGAATCAGGCATCCATAAACATAGATTTTAGGAGCTACAGTAAAGCATAAACACACTCGATTGAAAACGAGTGTATTTGTACATGAAACCTTTTCCTGTTCTGATAACATTACAGCTGTCTTTACTGCTGAAACTGCTGCCTGTTGCAGTTTGTGTGTTTGTTTGTTTGGTTGTTTGTTTGTCTGTCTATCTGTTTGTTTGTACATTGTAGCCGAAGGTAGCTTTTAGAAACACTGAGAATCTAAGCTTATCAAAGCAATATCATTGGACCACACATCGTGATTCCTCTAGCCTGGATGTACAGAGATTTGGCGACTCTCCTCGTTCTAGCAGGCACCTGGTTTGGCAAAGCAGGGACTCGAACCACCAACCTACAGGTTCGTAGGCCAGCGCGATACCACTGAGCCATCCCCGCTGAATGCAAGCACGCTGCAATTTGGCTCTTTTCTGCCATTTGCCGCAGTAATGTGTCGCTTTAAAACCGAAAAACTTAGGGTTAGGGTTAGGGTTCTATTTTAAGGATTGCTTTGAAAAACGAAATCATGACAAAACTTGCCCACTCGTTTGTCAGAAACCGAACGATAAAACGTGAATTGATACCCAACTGTGTTCTCAAATCAATCAATTAAAACATTCTAAGCTAAAATGCTATGCGTTCTGCAAACCAATAAGAATTGCAAAACTCAGCGTGGTGCAAAGAGCAACAATAATCATAATCATCGCTCCACGCAGATTTTACACAGCTCTAATTAGTATTCAAAACACAATAACAATCTAGCTTTGGACGTTGTTATTTGGCTAATTTCAAAACACAGCTGGCTACATAATCACCTTTCAGCATTGGATTGTTATCAGATGCTTCAAACTGTGAAAACTGTCGGATGAAAAAGTTTTCAGAATGATTTATTTTGGTTTGCTTTCCAGAATTCTGACTTTAGCGAGAAGCAAGAGTTCCGAAGCATGACAATGGATAATCTCGTTCCACTCCAACTGCAAAGGCTTGCTGCAGATACAGTTATTGAGGGACCTCTAGTTTCGGTTCCTTTCGGAGCTTGTTAATCGGTGAATTTGCAACACATTTTCACGATTATCGTGTTTAAAATTAATTTAAGATCTTAGAATAACGGATATGGCTCCATAGAGTCAGTTTGTTCGGTTGTTAATCTTAAATATTCAATCGAACGTCGAACAATTGTTAGAGACAGCCTGTACAGTTTTCTGAAGCACTTTGTGAATCATCCTACTCACCTCTAACGTGCAAGACATTGCCACCCAGCGGATAGATATCAAAAGCCAATGGTAATGGTGTATTAGATGCATCAAGGAAGACTGAGTGAGTTTCAAAGCTAAGTCCACGTTGTTCATATAATGGCATAAGAGAGTCCCTAAAAACAAAACAACGAAATCAGTTTACGAATAAATGTCTTCAAAATAGGAATAATAAACTAAAACCATCCTCAGATATAACAGAAAAATAAAATAACCGTTATTTTGACCAAATTAATTGTTATCTTTAAAATAGGTTAATGCGAAGAATAGAACATTTAATGGCAGATTTAAATTGAAATGTTCTGTGTATGAAACATGCAGTATTAGGGTACATAATTCTCAAAATGAACCAAATAACATAACCATTTTTTGTATCTTTATCCCCACTGCTGGTCACAACAAACGATCCCAATACTTTCAGGTACGATCCAATAGAGAAGAAGCAAACATTGAAAGTGCAATATTTCAAATTCGCTGTTCAGCGAGCCCATTGAAGTTTTCGCATCACAAACGCATAGGCGGCAAAGGGCAAGTAATTTTTTCGACAGCAAAGAATAGTTCCTTTACCCTGGCTTGCAAATCTGCTGGTGTTCTCAAGTACATTGATAATCTCCCATTATGATGGATCCAAAAAATGATCGCTTATAATTGTAAGTCATTTCTAGCAAATAGCCGCTTAAACAGGCAGACCTGCTTCAAGAATAGCTTGTACCATTTTAAGTATATCATTTTTCGATAGGTAGCCTTTTCTATAAACCCTGTAGTTTACATAAATTACATAGATCAAGCTTATTCGCAGTTTTTCACAAATTGAGTAACTAAATAAAAAATCTACTCACTTTAGAGACTTTCCTTTCAATGCCGGTATGAGTTCCGAATCATGAGCATTGTCACTCCCAGGTTCATAAAACCGGACTTTCAGTAACTCACGGCCTGGGTCCTAGAACAGAATAATACTCATAATAAATATTGTTAACAATGATCGTTTAAACCTGTATATTTATAGCCAGATTTCTAGCTAATATATACGCTGGCTGGTTTTATGGCTCTTGTTAAGCTGAAGATTGAAATACAAATCATCAAAAAAGGCTTTAAGTCCTCCATTTCCCCTGGTGCAATTTCGAGAACATGAAATCATCACATGAAATCATCACATGAAATCATCTGCCTTTGAACTATTAGAAGCAGCGGCTAGCTTAAAGATTACGTGAACTTTATTGAAACGAAAGTTCACTGTCGAGTTTGATTTGAACAAATAGTTGAAGTTCTCGTCAATTTCAAACCCTGGCTGTTGAGATCTACTTGTAATTGTCTCGAAATTATATATTAGATCGTCAACATAAATAACTCCAGTATATCCAAATTGGAGTCTTATTGGAATGATGTTTGCTGTATTCATAATGAACGTGCGAAGCTGAGCAGGCTTTCGAAAGCTCAAACTAAAAATAAGCCTGTATTAGGTATTCTATATTCACCGCATTACAAAGCATGTCTCATAGAAAGAATCTTGGCTGAAATGGAGGACTTTATTTGAATTATATTTAACTGTCTATTGATCGATTGCAACATACGATAGTTGGTCACGTTCCACGTTAAAACATATTTTTCTGTGTAAAATTGTTTTGTTATTACCGCCTTATACTACGTTTTAAATTTTTTGCTCAGATATACCTCCAAATTGATGATGGACTAATCGAAACATGTCAGTCAAACTTGAAAATTTTGTATTTATGCAATTCTCAGTGGATAAGGTCATTGTTACAAAAGAACTATCAACGGCATGTGACCTTTGCAACTACTTTTGTCTGACTTTGGCCTACATTCATAATGAAAATATTTTTTAAAAAGGGGACAGTGTGAGAAGTGCTAATTATTCGAGTTTTCCAAGCGGTTCAAACGGTAACCTTTTGCTGCGAGTTCCTTCGTATCAAAGCAAGAACGAGAAGAAATATATCGTTTATCGTTGACTGCTTAGTGATATCTGCCACAACGACCAAAAGACGCGTTCTGAAAAATGTGAGGCAGGAAATGAAGAAATTGAACGAGGGCAAAAAGCAACAACTATTTCGATTGACTTAATTTCGAAACGTCCTCTTGATAAAAAATCAGGTCAGCCATTCAGAAAGGAAGGAATCTAGCTTTGATTAAATTTGGGGAATTGAAAAAAAGTAAGCCTCCGTAACTTAATCTTATGAAAATGCAATTTCCTAGCTACGAGGGTCAAATCACATGTCATACGGCGTTCCTGACATTACAAAAACGTCAATTAAATAGGCTTGAGATCTACGAAACTCAACAGGTAACTCCTTCCCACATCAGCTGAAATTTAAAATTTACACAGGTCCATGTCTCCGCAAGTCAGTCATGTGCCGTGGGTGGGCTCGACCCCGTTCATCTGAACATTTCTGGCTGCAAGGTCAAGATTACACCACGCGCCACAACACCTTCAAACTTCTTGGGTAACATAAGTGAACTGATAGTGAAATATAACAGAGAATAAAACTGTGGTATTTCACTTGCAGAATTTCACATCTTAACTTACACAACTAAGAATGCAGAACAGCACAAACATGTCTACATGAGAAATATGACATACGATAACCCATTAAACTGTACTTTACTCATAAGAAGGGAAGGGTTAGACAGCATAACATATACTGACCGTAGCCCCTACTCTGTGACATACAACATACTAGGATCTGAATTAAGTACCGACCACTAAACTGACTCTGGCTCCCAAGGGGTCTTAGTTTCAATAAAGAAAACCACACACATTGACGCTGCAACTAACCGTATCTCTATACAACTGCGTCATCATCTCCACAGTAGAAAATGAATGTCTCCTCCGGAGTCTCGGCTTTATTTCGATAGTCGTGTCGTCATAAACCTCTTTATCGGGTCTTGTATAACCCTCGTCAAACGAACTCGAGTCTGCTGCAAGCATGGAGCTGATCTCATTGCTTGATCCAAAGCCTCGTTTCATTTTCGACTTTTGGAAAAATCTTTCCAAGCCAAGTCGTGGTAAAGTTGCTGCCTTTTTATGGTGATTGTTATTCCCGACATCAGGATCGTTGCTGAGTGCTTTACGAGCTTTTGTGCCACGCGACATCTTTGTTTCTGGAGCTAACTGTGACAGCCAATGTGATTTCTCAGCGGCTTACAAGCAACGGGCTCCCAAGCAACGTAAGCAACGTCAGAAATGTTTCGAATGCAGCATCGACAGATTTAAAAGCATCGAAGATGAAGCTCGAATCGATTCGAATGTACGTAGAACGTGACGATTTATCGGTGTACGTTTTTTAAGGCTCAAAATGTAATTTATCTAGACATAAAGGGTTGTCGCTTTGGTCAAGTTATGTTCCCGGTTAAGAGATATGTTTTTCTCGACGTGTATCAAATTTAACGTGTTTTAAAAGTCGAGAGTAAAAAGATGGCTGTGTACGTTCTCTGGAAATGTCTAGGGTAAAAGAAATTCCCATGCTTCCTCCTCCTTAAATAATTGTCCCAAAAAAGTTGGTGACTTCCGTGGAATATGCAGGCCAGTCCTGTCGCACCAAATGCGTCTATAGTATCTGACAGTCTATTCTGAAAGCAGAAGGCCTAATTTGCATAAACAATTTTCAGTGTGCAGTTTCAGAAGAATTACAATGTTCTTCGCTTGAAGCAAGGGTTAGCCTGCAAAAACAGCTTACCACTCAAATAATGCCAGAGAAAATGTCATCTAAAAACAAAGTTTTCCAGAAATTGAAAGAATTACCGCTAGGCGAGGGGCGAAACTTCTGGGCAGGTAAAATCGGTGCGCTCGTAAGAAAGCAATTCAAACTGACCTTCGATATTTTACGAATCGAAAATCGATATTCTCGGTAGTACGAAACACATATCGTTTGCAGCATATGACAACAATAGCCTGGCTTTTCAAGTAAAGCAATGCACTGCTCTTTACGACTCGCAATTTCTATTCACATGGCAAACCAGAAGATTCCAGGTTGTCACAAATCCCCGAGTATCAATCAGATAGGTTTTGATCAAATCTTTAAGCTTTTTATATGTGACTTGAAGCACAAACGTACGTAATAAGCTTATGCATCGTCTGGTGCCTTCGCAACGTGAGGGAAAACACGACAAACGTCGAAGAAATCAAAATTTGTCGGCAATGAGGTTGAAAGCCGAGGTTGAAAGAGATGGCTGTGGATGTTTCTACAGGGCAACGTCTGCATTAACCATTCCTTGAAAATCTACTTTTTGGCTTGGATAAGGCAGCGTTGTCTTTACATTTGTAGTTAATACAGCAGTTACTTGGCAACCTTCAAGCCAAATTGGCAAGGTCTTTGGTCCAATCCTAACTGTTAATGCCGGACAAAATTCTTCTCTCGCTATCTCCAGATAAGGAAGAACCAGTAATCCATAGGTTAACTAGTTTCAATTCTCTTCAACAAAATATCGCTATCTCGCTGCGAACATAGCCAATAAATAAATTGGAAACCATGTAAACAAAACTTTAAACGCCAAAACCGGCAACGGTTAAATTACGTTGAATCGGACAAATCTCTCATAGGAACACGACACAAGCATAGCAACGACTAAGGTCTTTTTAAGTTGGATATCTCGATATTAAGGAGTAACAACGAAATTGCAAGTGGCTGAATCTCTTTGAGGCCAAACATCAAGGGCTAGGCCCAACTTTACTTCTCTTTCTCGTGTAAGACAAACCAAGGCATGAGTCTTTCAGATAACAGTATGCAACACCTTTGTTCCAACCAACTCGATAATCCGAGAAAATATCCAATCAAATTCAGAAAACAAGCAATAGATTCAACATCAAACAAAACCTAGATAGGCTTCAAGCTGCTGGTTAATATGAACACAATAATTGCATAGACTAATTTGCAATGTCTATGACCAAGCTTAATCTTTTTTATCATGTTTTTACCTACGTTCTGACCACAATATCTTCTGTCCAAGAAGGATTTATCGGAGACTAAGTGGCTTCAATGAATAAATAATCTTGTGTATCATAAGTAAAATCTTGGCCAGGCCGCGAATTCTTGCATGTATCACATGGCAACATTTCAGGACCAGCTTGACTTCTCCATGTTCAAAGACGACCTAAATTGTGAATACCTATTGGATAAGACAAGCTCGACCTTTTGTGTTAAAAAATCCAGCAAATTGCATTAATATTCTTGATCGATAGAAACAAGGTCACTTTATATTGAATGCCTCAAAGCGTCATCTACTTGTAGTTTTCTGCATATAGAGCTGCAACGTAGCGGTGTGAAAAGCTGTGAATCTTTCAAATAGTCATCGAAGCTTCTTTACGTTCACCTGGGCGAAAACACACTTACTTGCATAACACACACAACTAGTAGTACGTTTGCGAATGGCAGAAAGTTTCGTTCCCATGCACAACACAATTTAAGGCTGCTTCTGACGAATTTCTGCAATTGAACAGGCTGCAGGTCAATGTAAACTCTTGAAACTACTCTCCTGAGTGACAGATGTATTGCTTCAAATAACTGGGCAGTTCACCTATTCTTAGAACTGGACATCCGTCATAACAATTTCAACAAGAAGAAACTTGCAGAGTGGAGGATGTACGTAGGTCTCGGTTCCCAATTACATTCGCAGATCAATTAAATATAAGGATCGCTGAGACGCTTCATCCCAAATAACCAATTTTTCGCATTTAGCACTGTCGTTCCCACAAAAATGTTCTAAGAGTTACGAATCACACAGTGAAAATGAGATTTCTTCATTCTTCAGCTGTGTCGTCACAGAACATAAACACGAGTTCAGGTAAACTGCATCCTCGATGAAAAACCAGCTGAACTGCTCGCCGCTTCTTAGCCACCTACAGTTCCTGAACGAAAACGAAGATCGGTCGTCAGTTGCACAGCGCAAACAGGACTAATTTCTAGGGGCTTTTAAGTGGAGCAGGTCGCTGAAAAGTACCGTTATTTCCTTACAAATAACAACGATTTGCTCCTCAAGTGGACAAATTTGCTGATTTTTACGTAAAAATCACTTCTAGTGATCAAATGTAACTTGTACAATCCCGGCAATGTTAATATCGACAAATTTGTCAACAAAGTTTCGGTCCACGAAATTCTCAAAAATGTCTTCACCAATAATAAAAATTTAGCTCCTTCAGCTGACCAACACGACGATTCTTCTATCTAAATCATCTTTAATGAAATGATTCTTCCACAAAGCCGGAAACGGTTACACGGTCTCTCGTGCTTAGATACCATCAAGCAAAGCAAATTTCAATTTATTCTGTTTGCTGAAAAAAATTCGATGACCTCACTACAAATCGAAACTCTCGATGTCAAATTAAAATCCGTGTTGAATTGCAAGATATGAATCCTTACTTATCTTTGTGGTAGAAAATTAAGCAAATACAGACGAAATGAGCTTCACGAAAAATCAGCGAAATTGTTTGAGTTCATCTGCAAATTAAATTGATTTCTTCGTAACATCGTTGATTCGTGCAGCCAAAATTCGAAGTGATCAAAATCAATTTAGATTTATGAAGAAGATAATCAGCGTTTGAATTGATCGTAAAGTCGACTTGATCCTGCTACTATAGATTCTGTTACGGCTTGTATTTGAAGTTACCCCTGCGGCTTGATAAGTAATCGATAATATCCTATCGAATTGATCGCAATTTGGACCAATCCTTCAAGTTAGATTCGCCGTTACTTCAAAGATTAGCAGTTACTAAAACACCTCAACGTAATTTGAACTGACCATGTAAATTCGATTCGTGGTTTAGAAGATTCGCCGTTACTAAAACGATTCGACGTAATTTGCACTGACGCTGCAACTTGGGTCCAGCGTTACTTCAAAGATTCGCCGTTACTAAAACGATTCGCCGTTACTAAAACGATTCGACGTAATTTGTAATGATGCTGTAACTTGGATTCGTCATTTCTACAAAGTTTAGCCTCTGCAAACGATTCTGCATTACTCCATAAAACGCAGGTTCTTTATACACACTGCATTCGGCCAAATGATAACGCTGGTCCAAAACTTCGCAAATCCTTCTGTCTATATTCTCCCCTCCTTCCTTCTTCCGTCCTTCCGTCCTTCCTTCTTCCGTCCTTGAAACGCTAAGATCAATATTCGCCAAAATCTCGAACTCAAAGAAAACTCGAGTGGAATGAAAATTCACGCCTCTGTTGTCAAATTCGAGAAAATTTGCTGAACGATCTTGCAATGAACAGTAACCATGAACTCAGCGACTTGTACTTGCAAATTTCCAGAATATTTCAAAACAGCTTGTAGTAAGACATGTCTCTCACAGTCTGCGAATTATCTCTCAAATAAATGTCGAATAATTCAATTCCATCAGATGTCCAAAGCAGGCACAGGCATTTACTGCATGTCCCAACCCATTTATGTTCATAAAGCTGCAACAGTGTCAATCACACTGGCAACTAATTCTTCAGTGCAAAGTTCAACATGTCCTTGGTGCAAGACAAGTCCAGAAATCACGGGAATTTTATACGAGTCGCTTCTTGAGAAAAAACGGTAGAAGACCTCAGATCCACTTCAGACAGTGTTTAGCCCAATGAAAATGTAATCTAATGTTAATTGATCATCCACTGGGAGAAATGTAGGTGAAGATGGATGCCCTCTGGGAGAAACATCACTCAATAATAATCCTTCGAAAATGTGTCCAAAAAATGTCCGTCTGCAAAAGTGAGCGAATATGCGCCGAAAGGAACAGTTTGGGGAAAGTGCACGAAATTCACATCAAATTAAGACAGCAAATCTAGTTTTACAAATTTTAGTCACCTATTGGTAGATCATGAAAATATCGATGTCCTCTTCGAGCAAAATGTGGGGGTACTGCTAACGTGACTACGTGTCTGTCTGAATAGAATTTCGTTTGACAAGTGAGCAGTGTCAGGAATCAAATAACGCAGATACGTGTCCAGAAAAGGGCCGTTGTAAAACTGCGAGATGATGTGAATTCAACCCTTCGAATACCTGTCCAAATAAATGTCCGTTTGAGAAACGAGCCGTGGAATAAATTCAAGCTATTCGAATATGCGCGTCCAAAAAGACGTCCGTTGGGCAATCGAGCGCTTGAATCAATCCAAACTCTGCGAATATGTATCCAAACACTGCGAATATGTATCTAAACAAAATTCCATTAAAAAAGTGAGCGGTGCGATAAATCCAAGACGTTTAATTATTGATACAAATACTTCGACGGGTGCAGATGCAAATTCATAATCCAAATTTCTGATCCCAAAGTGACCGCTAATCCTTGACAGAAATTGCTCGTTAATTTGCAAATTACGCAAACGACAAAAGTGCTTGTGCTTGATATTCAACCTGCTCTCTCAGCTAAACACGAATCTCAAAGAATTTTAGAAACAAAACAATTTAACGCAAAAGAGAAAAGCTATTTCTACAGCTTTTCAAATCTAAATGCGCAAGTATTGTCACTGTGATCATTTGAGAAACCTGTTAACTCTTCGACAAACTTCTAAAAGCTTCGACAAGCAAACGAACTTTGAAAAATCGCTGCACTGTCCCATGAGAAGAATACGACTGCCCTTTTTTGTATCCACCTCTTCAGCTAACAATATTCAAGTTCCATGAAACTGCAAAAATCGCAAGAAATTCAGCTCCCAGTTGATATAGCTATTTCAAGGTAGAAAAAATCATTGACGTATTTAGGCAGGCAATTCCATTTGTATGTAAAAACTTCTTGAAACTGCAAATTACGATCCCACTTGAATTTCCATTTATGACGAGATGTACAGCCCTTTACGTGAATTTAAAACAATTAACAAAACGGCAAATTTCTATCAGAAAGAAGCTCTCCAAAACGAACTGCAAGCTAGGCAAATCTCTCAATCCTCAAAGTTGCTCTGAACTCGATATCAATCGTATCAATCAAAATCGTTACAAGTCGAGCGAAGTTGAAAGTTCCTCTGGGAACAGGTCTTTTCATAATACAAGGTCCTTGTAACGAGATCCTAACAAGCTCTCCAAAATTAATTACAAGCTAGAGAAGTGTCTCAATTATTCCCGAATGTGCGATAAATTCGATATCAATCGTATCAATCAATCAACCAGTTGAGCGAAGTTGAACGTTCCTCTAAAAGATATCCTTTCACAATATGAGGTACATCCGACGAGAATATTAATTATCACCAACGTTATTAAATGCGGTGTAAATGTGATTTTGCCGTAACCAACGCGGCTAAACTTCCGCTAACAACAAACCTATCCATTTCCGAAAATCAAGTCAACCTCATTATAAACATGAGGCAAAATCAAAAGATTTACGCAATAAAGGGATTAAAAAGCTCTCTCTTGTTTCTTTAAGTAAATCTAACATGAACTGATTTGTTTATAAATCTTTGTCTAGCGATGTTTGCTGGAAGACTAGTTAAGATCATTTCTACTGTCAATGCTTAATCCATCGATAAATTATCACCAAAGCAATGACTTTAGACCTTGAACTTACGGCATATTCACTGCTACTGTTCAGCTAAGAACTATCCTTAATCCATCATTAAATTGTCACCAAAGCAATGACGTAAGACCTTGAAATTATGGTTTATTTGTATGGTAGTTAAGCCATGGATTCGTTAATGTCACTAATGAGAATCTCATGCAGTACAGATGGAAAAATCGTGACATGAGGTTGCCATAATGATCAATAATTAGCTACCATTACTGTCCAGCTACAAACTATTCTTAATCCATCGTTAAATTGTCACTAAAGCAATATATTTAGGCTTTAAAATTGGCATGGTAGTTAAGCAATGGATTTGATAATGTCGCTTGTGAGAATATCTTACGGTCCAGATGGAGCGAGGTATCTTCATGGCCGATAACTAGCAATTGTTATTGTCCAGTACTAACTACAAATAATTCTTCGTTATATTGTCACCACAGCTATTACTTCTAACGATTCTAACGCGGAAATTCTTACAAGTGCAAATTTACAGATAGACTTTGTGATATCGCTTAAATTAATTTGAAACTTGACCCAAACGGACCAAAACATTTTTTAAGATCGCCCACACAATCAAATTTTGGAGATTTTCAAAGAGTTTCACTTTTTTAGGTCACCCGGTATGGTTTAGCACTAGCTGTGACAAAGCAACTACCGAATGACTCAAGAAAGCCTTTGTTTGTTTGAAAACTGATAGTGACGAAAGCATCCTTTGTTTGGAGGTGCACCAAAAGCCAACATCTTTGAAAGAATGTTTCGTCCTAAAATCTTACAATTCCAAATATATAGCTGTCTACAAAGCTGAATCTAAACTTTATCCTAAATAAAAGAACCAATTTCGTAGTAAATCAGCCAGCAATAAGAAAGTTGTCCCTTAACACTCTCATCCTTAAATTTGTCTATACTCTCATGAAAAGAAGTTCTGCGTACATCAAAAACATTACTTGAAAATCACGAACAAAGACAGCTAACAACAGTACCTCACTGATTTAAGAGAGACAAGCAAATTTGGTTTAAACCTAATAAGAAGTTTAAGTTTAGAAAATTGGTCATTCCACACGATTTTCAAAAAACTTCCAGTAAACAAATTTCATAAAAAAATTCTGAAAATGTCATCATAAAACCGTTACAAATTTTTTGCGACAAATTGTTTAGTCCCGATTTTTTTCCGACCAAAAAGTCTTCACTTGTAAAGTATTTTGTTTAAATAATCCTGTATTTTGCTTCCTTTCCATCTTACTCGAGGAAGATGAAAAATGCACTGCTGAAAGCGCTTTAATGCATTTATTGTTTTATAAAAACCTGGCCTAATAAAAAAATACATTGATCCGACAAATTCTGACCTTGAATCCTAACTATTGGCAGAATGCAAACATCGGCCCACTACTTCATAATAACAAAGTTCTGACGGGGCCATTTCCCAAAGATATAAGCTTACACATTCTAAACTATTTGGAGAAGATCATTTCATCTATGTAAACTATTACAGAAAAGTTAATCCCATTGCATTCAAGCCAAGAACATCAAAGAGTGGACTCTTTGGGCCGCTTTGTTTCAGCGCCAACATGCCATAACGGGTTAGCGAAAGGTCCACATAAATTCTAGGTCGGGCAATAACGCCGAAAAATGTACAGAAAAAAAGAATATTAAATTTCTTGAAAAAATTGAATTTGAATCTATTAGAAGGCTTTATCCTTCCATGAATAAGTTTAAAGGCGACAGTAAGGCCAAACTGTGATCTTTGTTAGAACTTGTGACAATATTTTCTGTATTTTTGAGCCTCACTTTCGATACTGTTGTTCTGTTTGGGGTTGTTGTGGTCTTACTGAAATCAAACAGTTGCAAAAGCTTCAGAACCGGGCTGCCAGGATCGTAACGAATAGCAGCTTTGAGACCCCAAGCAGACCACTTATCGAAGGGCTAGGTTGGAAGACCATTCAACAACTTATTAGCAATGAGTCTGAAACAATGGTCTTCAAACCACTTAATGACCTAGCTCCACAATACTTGTGTGGACTTTTCACAAGAAACTCGCAATGCTCCGCCCGTACCCTCCGTAATACTGACACTGACGTAAGGTTACCAAAGAAAAAATCTGCGAATGGGCAAAAACGTTTTTCTTTTCGGGGAGCAAAATTATGGAATAGCCTCTCAGCTGAGTCCAAACAGGCATCCTCTCTGAATAGCTTCAAAAAGTCTATTCAGACATGAGGGCGAGGCCGGATTTTGTGGCGGGGGCGTTGGCTGCTCTTGGTTGGCAAGCTGGGCTGGGGCGATTGGTGGTCCGGGTCTACGGTCGCCGGTTGCTTTGGCTTGGCATGTCGATCGGGGGTGGCTGGCGCTGGTGTTACAGAGTCTGCCCTTGCCCAAAATTTGTAATTTGCTTTCTCTTTGTAAATATTTTCTTTTAATATAAATTATCAATTATTGTAATTAGGTTTTAACATTATGGTTTTTGTTGTAATTAGGTTTGGACTATTTTTATTTTAGATTATATTGTAACTGTTTTTAATGGAGGGCCCCTTAAAAATCAGCCTTTGCTGAAGGGCAACCCTCCCTAAATGAATCAAATATCAAATATCAAAATATCAAAATTGAACAAAACTATCGTTAGCAATCTTTTCAGCGGTTTTCCATAACATTCAATCAAGTGCTTCAGCCTAAGGTACCACATCATATGTACATTAAATAAACTATTCTAGATCAAAAACTAGATTCTGCACATAGTTCTCATTTTCTCAAGTTTTAAGGGCATTTTCTCAAGTTTTAAGGGCATTTTCTCAAGTTTTAAGGGAGACACTAAAATTATCTAATTTAATTAATATTTCAAACAAATTACGGCGTTGAAAGAATTTGCATGTGATGTTTTGCACTTCAACTAAAGCAGTTGCGTATAAACATTGAACTGAATATCTAGATTAGCCCGATGCGTCCCATAATTCTGAAGGGGCGCCCATTCGAGGAAGGCACGGGTACTAAAATCTAGAACATTTTTGAAACATAATTCCAATATCAGTTTGTTAGTTGACAAATATGTTTTCTGAACATTTTCAAGGCTTTCTTTTCGCCACTTTCCCCACTTCAACATTCGCGCTGTAACTTTCACTTCTTTTAAGATTACAGAACCACAAATATTTCTACCGAGTGAGCCAGGAAAAGTTCCCACTTTTGAAAATTCATAGCACCGAGAGTACTTGATGGATTGGAATGAATCGAATTCTGCTTGAGAGATTGGAATATTTTTGTAATTTTTCTCGCTTTTTATGAGTATAGCTAAATTCAACTTTACGAAACTTTCTTGGTTGCAAAATCCCTGAAAAAGAGCCTAAACACTTGATCAAACCATAAAGAAACTCCTCGCATAGAACAATAAAAAAGGTACAATTTTCCACCGGTGAGAAATATCATCTGCACATTTATTGCCATGGGATTGAAAAACTTCAGTATTTGTTTGAAAATCTATTTCCTATAACTACTGAGAGGCGATTTGCCCTTCTGTGTGAGTACATTCCTTACGATTTGATCAAGGGTTTTGGTCCTTTTGCAGGCATTTCGCAAGCAAGAAAGTTTTATAAAGTCGAATTTAACTATATTTTCAGTGCTTATAAAAACGTGAGAAAAATCCCAAAAATACTTCAGTCTTTCGGCTTTTAAGTAGAATTTGAATCATTCATATCCATCAAGTGCTCTTGGTGCTGTGAATTTTCGAAGGTGGGAACTTTTTCTTGGCTCACCCGGTATGTTTCTACGAAGCACTATTTCGCAGCGAGAAATGGCAAGCAATAATCCCATTGCAAATTTTCAGCTACAAAATAGTATTCAATAAATGATATATCATAGGAAATTATGGTAGTACATGGAGAGACTCCAAATTTACATAGTAAAGGGGATACGGATAGATGATTTCGCTAAAGATCACGGCAGAGATTCTTTTGCCATGATTCTTTGTGTCTCGAAAACTTTTCGTTCATCTGATTGGACGATTCACAATGGGAGGCAAAGGAATGCGCTATCCTTAACGCAATCGTCCATTACCGTTCCAACCCGTATTATTACCTGTGTTCCAATGTGTTTAAATAATACATGAACACAAATCACGACTTTCTGTATATCATTCCCTCTGAATAGACGATTTTCATAATTAAATTAAATTCGAGGCAAAAGATGCAAATCCCAGCACAGCAAGAAATCTACACCATACCTATTTTGATGCAAATACACGCACAAAACTATTCCATCCGCTGCTGAGAACAACGCAGGTTTTTGGGATTTAGCTCCACATCATATCGAGGCGAAGAATGTATTTCAAAACAGCTGAAGTTATTGTGAAAAGGATCTATGAAAAAAAAACTGTTTTTAACATTTCGTAACTCTTACCTCGATCAATTTCCCTTTTGATGGCTTCTTCTTGGCTGCTCCTGCACCGAAAAACTTCCTTGCTGATGCATAGCCTTTGCTCTTTTTATCACTGTAACAAATAAGACGTAAATCAAATAAATTACAGTAATTTATAAACTTTACTAGCAGGGCTAACAGCAGAAGATAGCTACCAACACTAAATATGTTTTTTGCGAAACGAAATGTCGCTGTAGATGCAAATTTGTGAAAATCTGTGTAACTTACAGTCTCATGAAATTGGTGCCCCAAAAAGTGTACCAACGATTTTAAACATCATTAAGTCAAAACAGGTCACTGGGGCTCAAAACTTCAGTTGAATTCTAACCATAGCGAAAGACAATTAATAAATAGGGCTGATAGGAGTTACACTACGATTGTTCAAATATCTGGTAAAGTGTAGTTTATTCTATATTCAAAGTTTTTGCAAAATTTTGTGTTGGCTGCTTTAAACTTTTTGATTTGAAACAATCAAAAACAAAAAAGGCGCGAAGCTCCATAAAATTTAATTCAACTGCAACATATATATTTGAAAAGACGGGTCATTGCGAAAATGTCTGCTTTCTTGGGAACATTAGCGCTTTTACAAACTAAAATCGGTGAAAAAGCAAATCTTTTCTGCAGTGGACAAGGAATTTCAATTTTACAGACTTCAAAGAAACAGTTGATTTTAAAGAGTTCCTTCTGTCTGACGAAGTAAAAAACATTCACGTCAGTGTTGCTTGTTCCTGCATATAAATCCTCATGAAACTATTGTTCCAACTAAGTTTCAAACCATCTAAAAAGGCCCAGAAACTTGTATGCTGGGGATGAGCCCATCGTATCCCCTCTCAAAAATAAGTTGATGGGTTTCAAATACCGCAACTCAAAGGTCAAATGGAAAATAATACATAAATCATACTCCGAGTGAACGAATGACGATCAGGTGACGGACGAATCATGTCGAGCGTGGGCATAACAAAGAGGGTCCTACTTAAGCATTCAAGAAAAAAGCACGTGCAGAGAGGACAGTGGGTGCATTAAGTCGGGGATTTTCTTAGCTACATGGAGTTAGAGCCTTGGAAGTGGAACTTGCTTTCAGACCATTATATATTTCATCATAACATTTTCGTTGATTCGCTTTCAATTCAAACATATGACAGGTGTAGAGCTAGAACAAACAGAGAATGGGAAATCGTAAATAAAATATTACTTTTTCTCCTTTAATGTAGTAGGGCTGGAAAATTACTATTATTGCGATTGTTGCTGTTGTTGCAGTTTCTTAGATAAAGAGTTCATCAGATAATTTGGAATAGGACCAACAAATTGCACTAGCCACTGAGCTGCACGAACAAAGTGTCAGCTGTGTTGAGTAGTGCATTTTTGCACTAAACCATTACCATGCAATTTGCAATATCACCGTCAATTACAACCACAAACCTTCGAAAACATGTTTCTGTACAGAAATGTTATATATAAATTTCCATTTCAATATTAGGAATTTTTCCATTCTACAGACCTCTTTTAAAATCAGTCCGCACTCAGAACAGCCACCGGGTGGTTTCTCGATATCTCAAATGAAACATAGGGAAATAAATTAAATATGAAATGTACTCACAAATGCTTGTTGTGTTCTGCTTCTTCTTCATTTCCAGAATCAGAGTTTGCAGATCTAATCGAGGCCGTCCTCTTGAAGTTCTTTGGAAGTTGAAATCTGAGATGGCAGACAGCTTGACCTACATGAATTGTTTGATCGCAATCATCGCAAAGCAATAATGGGTTCATGCTGTTGCCTTCTTGGCAATCTGTGTGGTGGCAGATCTATGGAAGAAATAAGAAAGGTAAAAAAAAAAAATTCACACCAGGTTAAATCTGCTTTTTGCTTCAAAAATTGCAGGAAATCTAGCCCAGGTTATTTGCTCAGATGTAGATAGACATCCAAGCCAAAGATGGAGTAAAAGAAATTGAGAACATTTTTGATCGGTTTTTGAGATAAATCTACTCTTCTGAAATTGAGGAAAGTTATAAAAGGGAATTTCTGAAGCCTGCATAAAGGTTAATTTCAAGTCGGTGGAATTTTCAGGGCGGCCAGAATGTTGTACAATCAAGGGTCGCTTAGCCGCAACTTTCTATTCAACTTCAAAGCGACATTTTCGGCTGTACATTTTGTTAAGCACTTCAGATGGAAGATATTTCTTAGACTACTTAGTAAGTCCAAGAGCTCGAAAAGCCTTGACCTTGATAGTATCAATATGTTTGTCCCAGCTGAGTTGACTATCTGAACACCTAATCTTGTGTTGGTAATCATTTCAATTTCCCGATGACCAATTGGAAAATATCGTTGAGCATCAGGCTGGTTTTCGCAAGTGAGTCTGTATCTTGTCACGTTACTTGGCTTGACTACCGGGTGGCTAAAAACAGTTCCCCATTGAAACGCTGTTCTTTCGTCGTCAAAAGCAAATTTTCGTTTCAAAATTATGAGCAAATTTATGAGCAACTTATGAGCAAAACTTTTGCTCCAACATTACGAGCGATTTCATACCGGGGATGAGTCTTGAATGATGATGAAAAATTCCCTAAAGTCAACTCAACATTGTTCATTTCATCACAGAAAGGCTGACTTCGATAACAATATATATTTCGCCAAAATTGGTTGTATCATTCTGGAGCTAGTCTATGGGAGATGTTGTCTGGAAGCTGTTTTTGGAAATGCTTGGAGAGGGTCTAGATTTTCTTATCAAAAATTTTCCAATTATCAACTTCGAAGCAGTGATAGCGAGCATAATCAGTCTCTACTGATGAAACCAAATTACATATGCTCTTTTACATTTGTTTGACCAATTTAATCTTTCTAGAAGGTTTATCGCGCAATTGTCATCATTTTGAAGCTGAAAATCTTTAAAATGTGACAATAATTTCTCGTTCTTTTTCAAGCTCTTCAAAAAACAGCTTCCAAGAAATTTTCAATAATAAGTCTAGAACTGTATAGCCGATCTTTATGAAATAACTTTTTCATATCTAAATTAGCCGTTCAACTACAAAATGAACGAAACTACTTCGAAACTGGAGAATCTGGTATAAAAAAGCTTCTGCCTTAAAAAATGAAAAGATCACGTGTCTTGGGAGAGATGAATGCAATCAACAACAAAATGAATCCCTTCCCATTCCATCGCATCACCTTTGCAAAATTGTCATACCTCGCACTACCCCGCCCAAAAATGTATCCCAAAAAATAGTGTCCAACTCGTACATGATGTAATAGAACATCAACTTGGTTCAAGTGACATCGTCTCTCCAAGCAAATCAATGTTCCATTCACCAAGGCATTGCTAAAAACACAGAATCCTATCCATACCTTGAGAACAACGTTTACTCAAACGTTTCTTGTGAGAGGAATCATAAATTGAAGATTTGTGACTCAAAATATTTTCATGTAGTAAATCCTCGATACTATGACGTCAAAGATAATATATAAGAAAAGGATGTTAGATGCCGAAGTGAACTTTCAGGAAAAAACAGAATTTACTAGCTGATGCGCTTTGGCTGAATTTCTTCAGATAACGTTTCTCTTGTTTAGAGCAGTAGGGTCAGATGACGTTTCTCTTGTGTAGAGCAGTAGGGAGCTTAACCTGTTAAGCGAAATTCGAGGGTTATTTTTTGAAATGTTGGCAAAGAACAATCTACAACTGTGACTCTATTTACGATGCAATATAGTGACGCAAGTCATGCCACATCCCATTGTTTGGCGTTCGAAAATAAAGATTTTAAGACCAACAAGGAAGAAATTTTGATTGGTTCTTGATCAGTACGTATGGCGAATTATGGCCGGCATTTTTCTTGCAACTAATACTGAACAAATTAATAAAAACAGTCTGCTAAAGTGATATTAACAGGTTACCATGCAATCTATCACTTTTAGTCCGATTTCTCGGTCTATTTGGAAAGATATTCAGATTTTAGTGTTTGCTTCGAACTGTAAGTTTTAAAGTTGTAGTCCGGCTATTTGCTAGCATTTGCAAAATACTGCTAATAGGCACACAGAATAGTTCATTTATTCACTTTTCACACCAATTCATACCTTTGCCTAGTAGATAGTTAAGTGCAAAACTAGTCAGCTTTAAAAACTTGGATCTAAAGGATTCCAAAGAAAATGAAGATCTGTATAGACGAACTTCCTTTTGCCAAGACCTTTTGTAATCATCTGTTGAATCAAAAGACAACTTTTATCAACCTCTGTTTTGTGAAGTATCTCAAGTAGCAAGTCTGTCTATCAAGAAAAGGATCTTCATCTTCAGAAATTACATCTAAGAGGCACATATTTATCATTAGGTTTTCCTCCTTGGAGGATGATCATATTCGCTTTCATTTTTGAAGCTGAAACTTGGGGGAAACTTTATCGACTTTTTTTAGTTCTCTTTGAAGCATGTTCAAAAATAACTCACAAGCAAAATAACCCTTAACTCTACAATGGTATGACCGATTTTAATGAAAGAAATTTCTGCATCTAATTTAACTTTTGTGCTACAAAATGATTGGTAATTCATTCAAATCGGTGCATAATTCATTATAGTACCGGGTGCGCCAAAAAAAACTATCCACGTTTGATAAATCGTAGTACCTAGAGTACTAGATGGATTTGAATGAATTGAAGTTTGGCTGATAGCTGAAAGACTGAAGTATTTTTGTGATTTTTCTCGTGTTTTTATCAGCAGAGAAAACATAGATAAATTCAACTTTACGAAAATTTGTTTGTTGCGAAATGGCTGAAAACAGGCCTAAAACACTCGATCAAATCGTACGAAATTTCCCGCATAGAACAAGATGCAAGAGCATTTAATCTCTCTCCCGCGTTATAGGAAATGAATTCTTAAAGAAATACTAAAGATTTTCAATCCCATGGCAATACAAGTGCAGACGACATCCGATACCCGTGAAAAACTGTAATTTTGCATTGTTCGGTGTGAGAAATTTCTGTAAGATTTGATCAAGTGTTTTAGGCCCTTTTTCAGGCATTTTGCAAACACAGAATTTTCTTAAATTCGAATTTAGCTGTATTATCTGTACTCATAAAAATACGAGAAAAATCACAAAAATACTTCAGTCTTTCTGCTATCAACCAAACTTTGATTCATTCAAATC
>REGM01000058.1:569662-590176 GCA_004194415.1 Aurelia aurita | reverse complement strand
TGATCATCCTTGTTAAGTTTATTTTTGTCTCAGTTTGCTGTTAAAATCTGAACCTCCTCCCCTGCTATTTGTAAGCTTAGCATCAGTTATTAGGTCCTTAATAACATTGCCAAAACAAATAATATTGTTGAAATCTCTTGATAATAACTCCTAAAAGGTTTACACAAGGGACCCTCCGAATAAGAACCTTTATACCCTGAAATTTATCTAAGTACCTTTGAAATAAGAATCTAATTCAGCCTAGCTCTCAAACAAGTAGGTTCTTATATGCGGGGATTTACTGTACCTCAAATACAAAAATTCAACAATACTTGAATTTTCGAAGTTTGGTGACTTTTCGGACGCCCAACAATGTTTGACTCACACGGTACGTTAAATCTGGTTTCCATATGATCGTTCCTGTCGTTCCCGTCGCTGGTAATTTTTCAGCGACACGAACGACAGGAGCGGTCGAATGGTTTCGAATGGCGCTGGGATCGCTGACTTTTTGAAGTGGTTTCCATTAAAAAATTCGATCGCTGGCAGTCACTCGCGTCGCTTCGATCGCTGGCAGAAAAAAGTGATAGTTTTCATCAAATCGTTCGTGTCGCTACGGTCACTGGTACGTTTTTTCAGCGACAGGAGCGACGGGAATGACACGAATGATCATATGGAAACCAGGCTTTACTTTACACATACCTTCCGCGTAAATACTTGGCTCTATCACAAGCAAGAAAATTCGAAACAATACTGAGTTGCTGTGAGTTACTTTGAGCAAGTTTGAGTCTCCAAAACAAACCCTGTTTGTTGCGCTAATGAAACAAATTGATTTGGCCTATTTTGGCCTTTTTCTGTCCAGGAATTGGCAAAATTTTGTCCAAAGAATCAATGCAACAATGGTGGAGCATTTACAGAAAGTTACATAAAATTACACAAACCTTGACAGCAGTTATCTTGGAGGACCGTTCTTTGCATTTTGGACCCTGGCAGTACTTCAGACCATCATCTAAAAAGAAAACAAAAAATTTCTTTGTCAAAATGTGCCTTCGAGAAACAATTCGGGGATCAGAGTTTTCAAAGAGTTTTCATTTCCGTTATAAAGAAGAAACACGACGGAATTTCATAACTATTCACCTGGAACCGTTCTATCCTAGAAAACCTGGTCCCTAGAAAAACAAAAGTTATTCTATTTGCTTGCAAAGTTGCTTTCGCGTTCTTTTTTCTGATTCAGTGACAAAATCTTTTTGGTGGTGAACTGTATCTGCGTGGAAGTAACTGCTCAAATTTGTCCCCGGGGTTTGCAAAATTTGCAGCTGAGGTTTCACTAGTAAGGCGTTTTGTACCAGGGAGATTCACATCTTGTCCGAGGACAGATTTGCTTCATTTTTCACCAGGGAATCACCAGGGTAGAATGTGCCGGGCACTTAGCCGGGGTGTCCCACTATGACCAGCTCTAGCTTTTTGATTCGCAGGTACCCATGCAACACAATGATGAGTTATTATAATTGATGAAGATTGTACCCAGGGGTAACTTCAAGATCGAGATGGGGGTGTGCCGTTCTGGAAGTTGAATTATACCCCAAAAATTGTACGCATTTTCATGAAATAGACCTCAAAATATACAAGTTTTCATGTTAGGAGACTCCAAAAAAGTATATTGTGTAGGCATGGAGTAATTCTTGCTACTCTAAGTAATACACCCAAAACGTTGCAAACTTCTAAACTGATACCCCTAGACTTATGGAAGTTGCTTGAAATGCTGAAAGTGATACCTAAATTATACCTCAAAACTTATTCACAAGGTGGAAAAAGTAACCTCAAACAATGGCATATCCCGTAGCACCATATATGGGAGTCCCCCTCCTCAGAAGATTGTACTTCCAACTTACTCACATAAGAACAAAATTAGTCTAAACTACCAACACTTCTGAGAAACCACTAACAAGAAACTTAACAAAAATAACACAGACGTTTAATTTCAGAGGCAGGTTAAAAAACCATACCATCATAGGATATCATAAAGTTTTCCACTATCATTCATTCAATTCAATTCAATTCAGAAAGGTGTCGGATACTGCAAAGCCAAAGTATCGCCAAGCGTGCATGATTGCCCTCATTTTAACATCAAGGAGAAACAAACAGCAAACAGCTGCAAATGCTATCTGTTACAAATTGATCAAACATTAATGGCAAATATTTAACATCTAAAAAGTGCGGGATGAATCACCAATACTAAAACTGTAACAACAGCAAGTCCAGGGAGGCAGATCTCATTAATGTGCACGAGCACACGAACACCGCTCGCAGGCACCAAAATATCATTACACATCTGTTGCTGGCATCTTTAAGCTACTCAGAGTGATTTGATTGCAGGCACCTTTTTCCCAATCATTTGCTCGAAGGCACAGAAGATTTCTAAAGAGGCCTGCAGGGAGAGCGAACTTCCACTTTTTGCGCTCATTTTATGTGAAATGAGGCCAACCAAAAGTGAATGCATTCTGGGAAGGAGGATGTCAAGTGCGCAGATCTGTTGCTAACTGTGAAAATATTGAATTTTGTGGGGACATGGAAATCGTCAAACCAGGGGTGGCGCCAGAAATCTTCCGACAGAGGAGCTGGAACTTCCGACAGGGGGGGCTAAAATGACTAAAAAATGCAGTTCTCGTAAGTCATTTTGCCAATTTCCCTCAGAAAATAACCAAAAATTTCCTCCGACAGGGGGGCTAGATGCTTCCGACGGAGGGGCTGTAGCCCCCCTAGCCCTCCCCTGGCGCCACCCCTGCGTCAGACGAGTGAATGAGTAGGATCGACCGAGATGAAATGGGTAATCAAAACGGAAAGGGGTAACTCAGAATTTCAACCAATCTAGAAATGCTGAAGATTACATGAAAACGGTAGATTTTAGGATATTCACCTCATTCTATTTGATATAACTTAAAGGCCCATTGTCAACCATGATCCATTGTGCGCTGAATGAAAAGCAAGACAAACAGAACCTAGGCCAGAAACGCCTTTCATATCATAGGAAAGTTGACCTTGGCGCCACAAAGGATCATGGTTAGCAATGGGTCTTTAAAGTGAATGACCTGAGCTAAAAAGAGCTGTCTAAAAATAGGACAAAGAAATAACCTGGACACGCAATTGTTTTTTTTTGGCTTTGTTTTGTTGGTATCAAATAAAAAAGGCTATTCATAGGACCTATAAGATCTCATCTTTTACATCAGCTTTCTAAATTTCATGGATGACCCATTTCCCCCCGATTACCCATTAATAGCCCGACAGAGCCTCACACTCTGCACGTAAAGTTCACGTGGGTCTCATACCTTTGACCAAATAAGGGCCAGATAGTCTAGGGTTGTGATAACTTGATTACTGTTACTAAGGAAACGTTCCAAAATTAGACTTTTTAAGACATAAACTGCAATTACACAATAGGATACATTTGCGCAAGGTCCTCTCTTCGCCAGTCCCCAGAAGCTGTGCGGAAAGTTCTAGGATAATAATTTTCGTTGATCAAATTAATTAAGATAAACTCTAAAAATTCATACAACACTGTTGAAACCAAGGGCATTGGTAAAAACATAACTAATGAATTGCGATGGACCAAATAATGATAAAATATGTAGAAAATCTTTACCTAAAATGTGCGCATATCTGAGATCCGTTTTGCTTCTGAACAACGGTAGTGAAAACGAGCGACCCAAGAATGAATCACTTCGCTGGTCCCTTAGATCTGGCGAGCCACCAGGCGATGAAGTCGGGGTGAAATCACTCGATGTGGAACATTCTAGCAGCGAATCAGAAGACAGACGAATACTCTTTCCGCGCTCCTTCCTTGTTTGTACTGCTCGTGTGAACCTTGCGAGAGGCGAAGGCGATTTAGGCGATTCAACCAATGTCTTGTTCTTTGAAGACGAAAACAAATTCATGTTTACCAAGCTCTAAAAACAGTGACGTGTCTTTCAGTCTTCAAGGGAACTTTCCATTTCTAATCTCGAAGCAACAACAAACTGGGCCTATTTCCTGAACATAGGCCGATATGGGCTTTGTCTCATGTCGGGTTGATCAAACATCCATCTTGCTCCTTTAAATTCATGTTAACATTGGTTTGTTTGAAGGCAGGGCATTTGTTTCTCGTTCTGGATCATGGAATTGATTTTACCTGCTATTCTTGACAGTCGAAGTACAAATAATCCCGCGCACAACAAATGAACTAGCAAATATTTACAAAGCAAAAGGATCGATAATGATTTGATGAAATTGTTGACGTATAGTGTCAGTCTTATCTCTCTTGTCCTGTCATGAGCGCGGGAAATTCCCAGTCACCATCGTAAAATATGCAGCATAGCCAGACATTGTCATTCGTCGACCGTTTTTCGTCGACCGTTTATGCACGATAAACAGGCCCGCAGAGAAAGGCCCCGACTTCATAGGTTCCTATGTTTTCCGAGAAAGAATGTAGTGGAACAAAATTTTCCAACATGGTGGAACAAAAATCATGGGGCCCCAGCTTCGTTTTAAGCCCTAGGCCACATTAAGTCTCTCGGCAAGCCTGACTACACAAATCTGACAGTTTTCAGACAATCGGCCCCCTTGCAGCAGCAAGACAATGTAAACTGGTGTTGATAATAACTGGTGTACCTGTATCTTTCCCCCAGGGGGAATTTCCCATTGGTAGGTGACGGGGAGTGAGACACTTTTGGGTTCGGGACACGTGGTCTAGTATACCTTTGGGTACGCTATTTTGTGTAAAACTAGGATATTTTTGGGGGTTGCTTTGAGAAAATTTGAGTGACAAGGTGGGTGCTAAGCTGAGTTTTTCTTCAAAATATTGCAACGAAATAGAAAAAAGCTATAATACATCTGGTTTTTGTATACTATGTATCAATTAGTATGTTTTTGGGGTCTAAAATGTCTTAAATTTGGTATATTTTCGGGTTTTTCAGAAATATGCTATGTCTGTCCCATCCCCCCTGGGATTTTTTACCCTTTGCATAAAAGAAGCAGGAACAAATGAAAAGCTATCAAATTAATTTTTCTCCTTTAAACACTAAAAAAATACGGCAACGTGCCACGGAAAAGAAACCGGATCTAAGAAAACGCACCCCTCAAAATATCAAAAATAAAGACCTTACATAGGAACTTCGCCAAAAATATGAGGGATTGTCAAAATACTGAGAATAAATATCTCACATAGGAAATTTGGCCGAAAATATGAGGAACTGTCTCTTGTATAAAAGGCTTCATATCATGTCTAAGTTTTTGAATGATGTTGAGAGCATTTATAAGAAACTCACAACGCAGAAAACTGCTTTATACTAAGTGAATAAGAAATTTCTCGTGATTTAGAACGACGTTTCTCTTAAAGAGAATCAACGGATATAAAAGCCCCGCGCGGGTATTCTATTATTAGCATATTGTATTTGATGATGTCGACACGTGCGTGGATATTGTTTAGCCAGAGGAACAATAGTCTCCGTAGGAGTTTTCTTTGTCCTATTTATAGACGACCTCCTCTTAGCTCCGTTGATTCACTTCAAACATTCGCGTTTTTTCTTTCCATCTATCTTATTTACTTCATCTCTCTGAATATTTCATATGTTATTGAAGAAAAAGCTGTAGGAGTCTTTAAATTCTTCAAAATAACACATCACAGCTAAACGAACAGTGGCGAGTATTTCAACGATTTCACTGGATAATAAACATGATATAATGCATAAATCTGAACGATGAGAGCTCCTTCAGAGCGGCTAAAATAGAGAACAGAACCATCTTGAAACAATGACTTGTTGCCCATTTTACTCTTTCAGCTCAGAAGGTTAGCTGTTCCTTCAGTTTTATGTCAGAAAATGTCTATAATTTTGAAATCCAAAGCGACTTGCAAATCATAGCGGGTTCACAATCATTCAAGGGAAGCCCATTGACAAGAAAAAAGCAATACACGCATGCTTTACATAAGAAGCCAGTTGAAAAGACATCCTAGTCGGGATTTTAAAAAAACATTGAGATACACGAAGAAAATTGTATGTGATGTTAACTGCATGTTTTCCTGGATCAGTACAAAATATTCAACCTGCTCAACAGCTTAAATCAACAGCTAACTCTTACTAAATTTCGACTAGCAAAGTTGCAAAAACTCACAAGAAACCGTTCGTCCTCGTTGTATTAAATCCCTTGCATGAAATCTAAAAGATATATGTCCATCAATGGACGCAAAAGCACAGTATCGTTCATTTCAGAAAGTTTCTATGTATTTGTGGCATACTATTTTTTGTGTGTTTTGTTTATATATAATCGGCTAAGATAAACAAAACTCAAAAATTACATCTACTGTGCCTATCATGGCGGGAATAGACACTAGGTCATCAGTGCTCCCACTATGAAAGGCACTTTCAATTCAAAAATATCACTATTCAAAAACTACAGAGAAAACAAACTAGTATCTGTCTCACATTAGACGTCGGGTGACAACCAGAAAACAGCTAGAAAGTTTTGGAAAAACACACTGTGCATGGCAAAGCAGAAGGACCCCCGTGCGCAGACAGACAGCCATCGCCCCCAGCCCGATGCGCGACCCCAACCGGGACAGCACACCAAAAACCAAATCAAAGTTACCATAAATCTAGGCTGTCGTTAGAGCTCATGATCTCCTGGAATTGTAAGTTAGTTGTAAGGGGCGCGACGCGCGACAGAAGTCGATCTTATGGTACCATAGGCCGGGCATACAAGGAGGAAATGTACCTCATCTTCAATTAGACCAAGGGAGCAGTTAATATAAATACGGACATTGACATCAAGCCTTAGAGATGGCGGTTCATTCCCTTATTCATAAAGTCAGATGACAAGGCCATAAATTATCGCTTTTGGGTCTTTTACCTCGTATTTTTCGGAATTAACATACAATTTTGCGAGTCAAATACACAAGTTCAACACAGTTTTAATCCAAAACAATACGAACATTAACGTTTGAAGACAGGGAGATAAGGAAATGAAACTGCGAAGGATTCACCGAGCAACACGCAGCTCTTTGCTCCGTGAATCCTTCGCAGATTCCTACGCAGCTCTTATTTGAGAGAAGTTATATTTTTATAAGTTTGCCAATCACTCTTGGTCTCCCTGTGATTTGAATTGTCTTAGCTAAATAAAAGTAAAACCTTCGCTAACCTCTTGCATTGGATACTAGAGGGGGGCCTAATAAAGAGCAGGGATTAACTAAAACTTAGGCAAAGACGGGAGGGGCTTATTATAGAGGGGGACTTAATAGATAGAGAGGTGGGCTAAATAGAGATTATATTGTATCTGCCCTACATTTCGGGCTACAGGGAATGAACAACATACTAAAATAAGGCATAATTATAGCTGCATTCTGAAGATGCAAATAACTATCATTGAGTGCTTAGACTCTTCTCGTGATAAGTGAATTGAACAGACAGAATACAAGCAAAATACAAACATTGCGACAGGTGACCAAGTATCTCCGCCACAATGACATTCAAAAGCCATTTAAATATGACGTCTTGTCTATTGGTACTAAGTGCTATAGGTCTTCTGGTGGTGAACACCCAAATTGCTTTGGAAAGAAAATATCGGATTGAGAGAAATAATCCGACTAATGCAAAGTCCAACCTACGCGTAAATTATCCAACTTACGAATGAGAGCAAAGGCTAGTATAAATGGCTAGTATAAAAGGCTAGTGTAAATGGCTATTACATCTTTCTTCTTGTGGAATGGCTTAAAAGAATTTTTAGCTACTTTGCTATAATTCCACAGTTGGACTTCTCTGAAATCTTCAATATCTAAACTTCAAAGGCTTTGGAATCAAGGCTCCAAGAAGAATCGAGGTTACTAAGGTAAACTACTCCTCGTTCTAGCTTTTTCGCATCTTGAATATGAACGCAGAAATAGAATAAAGAATACTTAAACTAAGCAAAGAGCCTTTTTGTTTGCGAAAGTGTCCCCCGAACGTACCAAGTTCAACTTAAGAACGTTATCACCCGTTTTCTGTGGTTTAATCTGACTTATACAATGTTATTTACTCATGGGACCCCAAAAAAGATCCGACTTGCGTAAATATTAGACTTATAAGATGCGACTTAGGCGACGCATTTTCAAAGGATTTACGTCAATGGGCCTGGAACTGATTCCTTTTGTCTGACTTATGAAAAATCCAACTTATACGACTCCGACTTACGAGGCAAGATTGACTGTAAAACCTTTCGTCAGACCCTGTTCATAGTATGTCTTATAACAACTGAAGCATGAAATTTATCCTTTTTCCAAGATCTCAAAAATTCCCACCAAAAGTTAGACTGACTACATGAGTCTCAGTTTTCAGCATTGAATTGAATTATAGCTATGGCTGCTTTCAGTGCTTCAAACTGAGACTCATGACAAGACAGCTTCAAAACAGAGACTATTTAGGCATAATGCTTCAAAACAGAGACTATTTAGGCCTCTGTGTTCCAGGCCCCGACCTGGTAACTGCTGATTGTTAATTTCATCTTCTAGGACTTTTAAGGGGCTTAAAGCATGGGCGTTAAGAAATGCCATAGTTTTTCCCACAACAGTTTTCCTCTCTGTGCAGTTTTTCTTCCTTGTGTCCCTATGCCCATTAAGGTTGTTGTTGTTGTGCCTGGTTTTCCTTCTATCCCTGTGTCCTGATTTGAGTAAACTTGCTCCAAGTCCATTCCGTGGTCTATCGGCGCTCAATAAAACATAATAACTTCTACGGGGAAGTAAATCGTGACGAGTTTCTCCTTCGCAGCGTCCTCGTCACGATTCACGCCCCCGCAGAAGTAATTATGTTTTATTGAGCGCCGATAGACCACGGAATAGACTTGGAGCAACTCTAGATTTGAGTGACTGTGAACTGAAGAAAAGAACTGCTTCTTTCTTCTTCTCTTTCCCCTGACGCAACAACAACAACCTTCACGGGCATAGGGACACAGGGACAAAAAACTGGACAAGGAGGAAAACTGTTGTAGGAACAACAACTATGGCATTTCTTAACGCCCATGCTTTAAGCCTCTTAAAAGTCCTAGAAGATGAAATTAACAATCAGCAGTTACCCAGTCAGGGCCTGGAACACAGAGTATAAATTTTGCCATGTCCCCTATTAGCAAGTGGCTCCACATAAACAAATTAATTTCTGTCTTATCCAGTTTAAGTTTAAGATTCTGTCTTATCCCTGCTAAACTCAATGAAAGCAATTAATCTAACTATATTTGACAAAACCAATAAAATAAAGTTCCTTAAAATTTTTATTAGCAACATAAAGTTAATACATCCTTATATAAATCAGGTTTGAGGTAAAAGATGACATCATTGTCAACTATTTGAATAATCCTGGAGGAGGATTAATATCATGAGTCACATATCCAATTTGGAGAATCTCCTTAACAACAAATATTGACAAGCCATATATGTCAATACAGAAAAGAACAACCATTATTTCAAAGGATGTTTGCACAATAGCAATCAACAAGAGCAAAAAGATGTTAATAAGGGTGTCGCCAAGGGGTGGACTGGGGTGGACATAGGCTGGATCAGTGGCGGAAATTGATCCTTTTGAGTGGGGGAGCAAGCGCAGTGAATTTTCCGAGTCCTTTGTTTGAGGTTCATACAGCGAAAAAATTCATACAGCGAAAAAAACGGTCCCAGCGGCGTGGCCAGGACGAATTAATTGGGGGGTATTAAAATGAGGGGGTCTGGGGGCGGAGCCCCCAGGAAAATTTGTCGAGGACTCGCCCTCTACTTTGGCTTAGAACGCTTCTCTCGATCCCATGTTTGCCGGTATTAACATATAATTTTTGACCATTTTGTGAAATTTGCTTTAAAAGTTATCATCCCAAGGAAAATGTTTGATTAAGCATCATCTTCTTTGGCTTAAAATCCCTATCTCCATCCCATCTTTACCAATTGGAAACTTTATCAATTTTGTAACAATTTCCTATGAATCACCATCTTTGGAAAAATTTTTTGCGCAAAGACCTTATACTTTGTTTTAGAACGCTTCTCACAATCCAATGTTTGCATGACCCCGAAATGGAAGCCTTTAAAATTCTGCGATAGTACGTCTGGGAAAATTTTTAAAATGCAAACCTTTACTTTGGCTTAGAATGACTCTCCTTGTCACTTTCCAGCATTTCTTGGAAAATTCTTACCCTACGCTACTTATACTCAGCTACTTTCTCCTCATTTTTGAACGAATCTCGAGGACCATCTTTTGACAGAAGTACGCCACTGAACGAGAACCCTTTACAGTGAATAGGAACGAGAACCGCTTCGAACGAGAACGAAGATCTCACATGACAAAAGATGAGGTCATCGCATCATGATCGCGTATCGGATTACACAGGTGCTGTTTTTACTAATCTGGATCACAGGGAAACAAAGAAAACAAAATTACGTTCTTTACTGACACTCCTGGACCCCCTGTGGTACTACCAGTATTAGCCTCGCAAAGCTTGTATGGATGTGGATGGAGTGACATAGATTTCAGAGGCACGAAAATTAGTAAAATGAAAGGAAGACATCCTTTCGTTCGTCCTCGGTCACATACCGAAACACCGAAATTTCATACCGAAAGGCAAAACTTTTCCGAATCAGCGGGCCTTCCTTCTTCCACTTCCCAGGTCAAAATATCCGACTTTTAAGATGAATTTCCGAATCATGTCGAATTGGGGGGGCAACTGCCCCCCCAACCCCCCCCATAATTTCCGCCACTGGGCTGGATTTATTCATAAGCAAACACGGTGTAAAAAAGGCTGGGTACACCTTTCAGAACTTAGTTCCACAGTAAGTCCACCCCAATTTTTTAGGGCTGGACGCCCCTGGATGTATAATTACTAGGGAATCACCCTAGGGGTAGAGAAGGTATAGCCCTATGAAGGTCTGCCAATCCCAACCTACTCACTACTTCTAATTCATAAAATTTGCCTCGTTTGAAAACTACCTGTTTTATTGATTTTTATAACAACTTTTCAAGTAAACTGCACTATTTTTTAGGACAATCTGCAATAAAAGACTTTCTGGTAAAATCCACTCATATTCAAGTAATAAAATATATCTTTTAAGAACAGGTTTTTTTAATATACAGTACCTCGTTTACTTAGTCAGCTTTGTTTAAGAAATAAAAATCTGAAATCTAACAAATCAAGCCATTATCAAGGTCTGCAAATTTAAAACATTGAGTAACTTTTAATACAGGATGACTCAGAAAAGTGTCCCCTTGTTTGAATAATCATTGCAGCAAATGTATTTGAGCTATAATTATCAAAAATGACTTTTCTAATAGCAAAAAGATTGAAGTATTTTTTGTACTTTTTTGCATGTTTCAAAATAGTAGTTCCTTGGTAAAATCGAAAGATAAAAAAATCCGTCTTGAAGAACAGCCGGAAAATGGCCAAAATCGCATGATCAAAGGCATTCTCAAAATAAAAGAAATGCAACATCCGTTTGCTTGCTCTATCTTAATACCCCCTGTTTTCAGAGCAATAAATAAGATATTAATTTCAGTTTCTGTTTCAGTTTATCGTTTTATCAGTTATGCTGATTCTCAAAGAATTTCAAATGGATTTTAAAAGATCTGACAAATATGATCCTGTGTTTTATCCTAATTTCCAGCTTTTCTGTAAGACTGATTCTTTGAAACTTTCAGATTTACCAAGAGACTATTATTTTGAAAATTACCAAAAAAATGCAAAAATACTTCAACCTTTTAGCTTTCAGCAAAATCAGCTTTGATGATAATAGTGCATATGTACTTTTGCTGCAATGACTTTTCAAGTAAAATTTAAAAGGTGACATTTTTTTAGTCACCATGTATACGATACCATACACCAACATTAAGTTTATGGATTTCCAATATTTTCTTAGTTTTCATGTGATCTAACAGTGTGTTTATTGAATTTGTTTATAGTTGGTTTATCCAGTTAAATTTTGTAATATTTGGCTACCTGTTAAGTAGCAAGCACTATTTATATTGTTATATTGACTTAGTAGAATACAGTACATAGGTACATGAATGACTCCAATTGAAGTTATTTCTATTTAAGGAATTGGTTACAAGCCACAGGGGTGGTTACAAGCCACAGGGGTGGATCCAGCGTTAAAGTTTGGCCAAGACCATTCAAAGAAAGATGGAGTCTGGGGGTGAAGCCCTCAGAATTTTTTTGTAACCATGCTCTTCAAAATATCAGAAAACGTGGGAAACGCCCACTTTGCTTTATTTTAGATCTTTCAGTCAGATCATTTAGCTTGTTTAATCGTTCCTCCTCCTGAACTACAAACATGCACTTTTTGTGCGATTCTAAAGGCCATCATTTAGGAAAGTGAGGGGCCATAAAATGCTTATCATAAGCATAGCATCAACTTGATGTTAATGGTTGAAGTAAGCTCCATGGTTGAAGTAAGCTCCAGAGTCTATGGTTGAAGTAAGCTCCACACCGTGGAGGTGAACAACTTGGCATCAAAACCAGGTATATGTCAAATCCAAAATCCAAAAGTTAGGTGATATTTTTAATAGTAAGTTCCCAAAGTGGAGTCACCAACAATTTATTAAAGCTCTCATATAACTCAGTAGTTACTATCTATGAGTTTTACTACCTGTTTTTCAAAACTGTGTTCTGCTATGCAGGTTAAAGGACTTTGATTGACACTTTATAACTATCACAACAGAAGACATGAGTCTGTTCAAAACTGATCAAATTTTGAAGGAAAATTCCTTCAAAAAGACAAATTTAACTAATCCTAACTAATCCTAACTAAAATTCAACAGAAACCTGTTGCATGAAATCTGTGGAAGTTAAATAAAATTCAATAAAACACAAGCTGAGCACATATTTGAGAAGTGCAGGAATCCTAAAAAGGTAAAGACCTGCTAAGAGTATCATCTAAGTTTATTCAAAAGCTAAAATCTTATCTTTCAAACAAAAGATTGGGCCCTATAGGATGCATTGCTTCTAAGTTTTACATACCAAACCTTGGTCTGATTTAACCCTTCTTAATTAGTTTTTCAAACAAATCCTCTTATAAATTACAAAAGTACCCAAAGGCCCTTTGGTAATATGCATATTTTGCTGACTTCAATGCATTCAAACCTTTAGTGGTCTAAAGCCTGCAGTCCAGATTCATTGGAATAAATCTCATTTTTATTTTACCACTCAATCTTACTAAAGAACAGTTTTTCATTTCTTCAAATGAGTAGCTGACATTAATAACAAAAAGCACCCATGTGAACTTTTAATATAATACAGCATTAAGGTTATCTATATTGGAGACACAAACAATTGTGCATTGATTAAAAGGTGCAAAAGACCTGAAGTATATAACATAACATGCTTTGTCTATCTAACAGCTCACTGACAGAGGTGGAAAAAATAAGTTTCTTCCTGCTAGCGGAACAAATGGAAACAAAATTTCCTGCAAGAAAGTGTCCATTTTTTGTGTCAAGCATTTTTGAGTTGTGTAAAACGTTTTGACAGAAATGTCTTTTGGGACAATTTTTATATTGGGATATCATAGAATTTCCTGCTAGCTGTGCTTGCTTGCTGGCTAATTTTCCCACCCCTACCCACACAGCAGAGATCAACAATTTAACCTTTTCTTAAAACATGTATATAAAGCAAAAGCCTACTTTATGTTTCAGTCGATATCCTAACCATAGGAGAAACAGGTTGGGAAGTCTATTTTTTGTACAAAGAAATATGCAAAGCAGCAGTTTTAAGAAAAATCTGGCCATCGTGCTGCAAAGCAGTCTGGAACGGACAAAATTCTCAATTATTTAAAAATGTAAAAATTTGACAAACTTTTTGCTCAAAACAAGACTATGACCAAAAGTGCACAATAATGACAAAAGCTTTCACACTTCATCACTGCAAACTCTAAAATGCAAAATTGAATCCCTAATTCTAAATATATATATTTATAAATAAAATTGTCTACAGTTTGGGAAAAGGTCAGTAAATGTGTGTATCTTTAGGGAGTTCCTGCTGCATTAAATTAGCACTAATTTTGAAAATTGCCTGGTGGTGCAAAAATTTGGTTTCAATATACCTGATGTCCGAAAAAAATGCTACGGATTTGATCAGGGCTAGTGACAAGAATTTAGGTTGAATCAATTCCTAATAATTTTTTAAGTAATCCTCGAGTTAACTTGAAGATAAATACCAATTTTGTTGATATTGGTGCATTGAGAGTTGAAATATTAATCCTGAAGTCCAAATTTGCCTCCACCCCCAAACCAGGGCTTTTTGGTTTTGCCCTTAATTGCAAATGTGCTGTTCAGGGGAATCTCATCAAAATATTTCCCAAAAAAAAGTGTATGAGATTTTAGGGAGTGATTTGCCCCTCATCTTTGCAATTCCAATTTATTTTGTTTTTCCCTTTATTTGTAAAAAAAGTCAACTTAAATTTTCTAAGGCAGAGTTTATTTCCTATAATACATGTATTCTTTTTATAAGAAACCACTTATAAGAAACTCAGACTCTCAGATTGCCAAAACATTAAGAAACTCCAGCATGTTTTCTTTATTTTCACTTGTTTCCTGTATCATATTACTCGGAAAGTACTTGAGTAATGTCTAAACAGAAAGGCTTCAAAACGCCTTGTTTTGAAATGTTCTGGAGGTCACAGATTTGATAATTTTAAGAAACTTTCAGTACTAGCCCAAATTCTTAGTTTGTTATAAAAAATATATGTAAATATATATATATATATTTAATGTATTTTCTGGTACTGTTACAAAAATATACATATGTATCTTTCTAAATCTGGTAATAGAATTATGTATTTGTTATAAGCACATGGATAAAAGAAAAGAATTTTTTGTGGTTAGAACAAGCCCTTCCTTATCATTGTAAATCCTTTTTTTGGTGGTCAGCCCTTCCTGTATCAATGTATTTGTTTTTTATTGTTTCAAGTCAAAAAGACATCTTGGTACTGTTGGTAATGAGAGAAGAACTATATTTTTACATGTTAATGTTATAGTGATCTTGGTTGAAGGATTAAGTGGGTGTGCTCAAGTTACTTCCTGATAGGTGCCAAAATAACTTGTTAAGTCTGTTGCAGGATATTTTGACAGTGAAATCCTTTTGTGGCTGGAAACTGTTTTCTAATGTGTTTAATTCCTTTTCAAAGCATTCTTGAAAGGAATATAGATTTTGAAGTTGACAATTTCCAGGGCAGTGCCCAAGCATTTCGACAAACTATATTGTAATCTGCTAAATCTCCTTTTAGCCTTCACACGAGATACCCAAGACAACAGTTTAGAGTTTAGGCCATTTTTGCCCGCCAAATCAAATTCGACTAAGTGGCACAATTCTCGTGTCCAACAACTATTACTAAAGAAAATGGCTACTCTTTGGTTAGCTNACCAGGTTGGAAAACATGTATGAATTTGCCTACGCGTAGCTGCGAGCGGCTTGACTTGACAAGGTGCGAGCTGCGAGCAGATCCAAAATCAGATGCGAGCTGCGAGCCGAAATTGAAATCTCAATGAGGTGCGAGTTTTGTAAAGTGAAGAAGCAGTAAATTTTGCCATCAATCCAATAAGATCATGGAGTTGAGAACGAAAATTGATTGGTTGGTGCCATACATCGGCAACAATACAGACAACCTGGTGGAAGGTATTGCTCAGAAGTATTGGAAAGGCACAGTTCACCCTTGCTCCAAGATCCAAGATCAATCAAGGACTTTTTTACGAGAGGCAGACAATCAAAAGTTGTTCATAGAATTAAGAACATGCCAGTAAAATACCCATATCTCCTGTAAGATTGGAGTCAGTGGCGTGGCCACAGGGAGGGATGGGGGGGCATTTGCCCCCCCCCACTTCTGTGAAAAGATGGTCCTCTAGGTTCTTTCAAAAACGAGGAGAAAGTCGCTGGGTATAGGTAGGGTGTGTAAGAATTTTTCCAAGAAATGCAGGAAGGTGACCGGGACTCCGGGAGAGTCATTCTAAGCCAAAGTAAAGGTTGGTATTTTAGAAAATTTTCACAAGCGTACTATCACAGAATTTTAAAGGCTTCCATTTTGGGGTCAAGCAAATACTGGATTGCGAGAAGCATTCTAGGACAAAGTATAACGTCTTTGCGCAAAAATTTTCTCAAAGATGGTGATTCATAGAAAACTGTTACAAAATTGTCAAAGTTTCCAATGGCATTGGTAAAGATGGGATCAAAAGAAGCGTTCTAAGCCAAAGTAAAGGGCGTGTCCTCAAAAATTTTCCTGGGGGCTTCGCCCCCAGACCCCTTCGTTTGAATACCCCCCCAGTTAATTTGTCCTGGCCACGCCGCTGATTGGAGTATCGTTCTGTGTAGCACATAAATGTTATAAAGTTTGATTGATATCCTGAAAAAAAATGATGTTTTGTTAAGTTTGATAAATATCGCTTGTTTTCTGTGTCATAACCATCTCTTGAAGGTTGAAGCACATCAAATTCGATACAAAGTCTGCAAAATAAACCAAGGGTGTATTACTCCTTCGAAAAAGTGTACAAGATTTATCATAGGGATTTTTATTAAGCACAAGAAAAGGAATGCCCCTTGAAGTAAACGAGCGCGAAGCGCGAGGAAAATTTTTTGAGGTGCGAGTGAGGCTCACTTTGGATGCGAGTTTGAAAGCTCAAATCGCTGCGTAGCAGCGACCGAGTGCAAGTTTTCCAACCTGGCAAGAGGCTGATATAGGGTTATGGGGGTACCATTCACAACCCCTAAAATTATTACATCACACAATTTTTTCAGAGAAAGTATTTGTAAAGAGTTATTCAGGCAGAGAGAGTAGAGTGAGGGCGGTCCTCAACTTGTTTCACTTGACCGCTGCTCAACTAACAAACCAACATCCAACCAGCCTTTCGTTTGATTTTACTCACTCTGCGGCCTTAAGTCAGTTTATTTAGCCCCATACAAAATACAGAAAATTTCTGCCATACTCACCAACTTGTTCAGGCATTCTGATACATCAATACGGGTAGTTTAAACGACAACAATTTTTCTTTCCCTTCGTGGAATTTACTGAAAATTCTTCGGTTGGCTGACTCCTTGCTGCAGGCCCAACTCCACTGGCCTATTTTCAATTGTTGTAAAAATATTATAAATCAAGCCTTGAAGGAATCAATAGCATAGAAGCTTGGCTTTCATGTAGGAGAATCCATTTTCATGTTCGAAGAATCGCTGGATGCCTTTGTCTGCATACTAATCCATATTCATCAAGGACTAAATAAACAGTCGATGATGATGAACATTTAAAGTGAGGCGTCGACAACTTCGTGAAACTTTCACATTTCTCTGACCTTCCTCGTCCTAAATAAACATTTGTATATATGAATAGACGAGTTGATTATTGAAGCAGCCGTTGCGAGCAGCAGAAATGGCGTACATTCGTTTAATAATGCGAGCAATTGAGTTGATTTTGATGATAGATTTTGTGAATGGTCATCTCCCAGTTGAGAAACGAAACGACGCGCAAGTCCTACTATTGATCAAACATTCTTTACAGGTCACACGGCAATATGCGCACAGGGGTACCAGGGATATCTAAGGTTTCCATGGATATCTTATATTCGGGGGGTCATTGATACCTCTAATCTCTAATCGGTTGGATGGGGTGTGTCAACTACTACACATGGGAGGCAGGGGTTCCAATTGTACCAGCATAATCTTTCACATGCTAGGCTCAGGGGCGGTCAAATACTGTAAAATTCTTGACCCCACCTTTGTCCTGGGAATAAAAATAAACCAACCCGGTTTTTGCTTACAATCCTTCCTAAAATATATTGAGACCAACAAATAAGATCCCAACATTTCAGTGCTCCCTTGTCTCTACTGCAGAAAATCATTTNATCCCCTCCCCCCTCAGTCAATGTTGTGATTTTAAGCAATGTTTCCAACACAAATTTACATCCAGTCACACGATAATCACACCAAACAACATTGACTGAGGGGGAAGGGGATGCAGTCTCACAATTTTCGTGAAGGATTGTAGGTTTATGGATGAAACCCCAGAAAAGGCAAATTTTTTGGGACATAGCTGGTCAGCATAAAATTTCAGGGGCTCTAGTAGGATTTCTGAAGCTGCTCGGTTAATTTCCTCCACATCTTAACGCTTTCGACATCCGTTTGACGTTTGACGTAATGTATGTCCTTGAAATTTCCAGGAAAAGCCAATTTTTGCCGAATTTTGGGTACACTGTTGTGACCTCTGTCCCAAGTTGTTCTCAAATCCCACCCAGTTTTCGCATTTTGTTATTGTGAAATACGTATTTTGAATTAATTGGTATTACCTCTGTCCTTAGTATTTGCCGGATCCCATTCCCACCCACTTTGGAGAAATCAGCCAAACATTTTCTTAAATTATTACGATTTTAGTTTTTTCTCAACATTGAGCAGGAAAGAACCAATGCTGACAGCGCGAAAACAACCAGTTTTGGGGACAAACCTTGCCAAAAGATTTATTGTCCAATAATATACAGGAAAAAGCCAAACTCACTGAAGGCAAAAAAGCCACCTTTTAGGGACAGAGTTCAGAGCCCAAAGCCCAAAGTTCAGAGAGAAAAGCCAAGTTTTGGGACAGAGCTAGAACTACTGTCCCCATAGGACATGACCACCCCTGTAGGCTACCATGATTGTCCATAGACTGACAAACTTCGATTGTCTCTTCCGCACCCCACTGCTGCCATAGTAGCCACTGTTTTAGTTTCATGGCATGGGAGAATTTACTATTTGCCTTGTTCACGTATGTCTACATATCTAGGTATTAATAAATTGAGACTCTTGATGAGAGCATTTGTAACTAGCCAGTTCCAATACTGTCTTTTGGTTTGGATGTTCCGTAGCAGGAAGATAAATAACAAAATCAATAGGCTGCACCAGGGGCGGATCCAGACCGAAGTTGAAGGGGGGCAACCTGCACAGAGGGCGCCAAAAATACAATAGAACGAAAGCGCGCCGGAGGCTCGGGAAAATTTTTGGACTCCAGGTTAAGAAGATTCTTTGGTTTTTCTTCTAAATAATGCCTTGATTTGTCTAAATAATGCCTTGATTTGTATGTTTCACCCCATATTCTAATCAAAACAGTTAAAAAAGAGTACGATAGGGTCATGATGAGGGGCGCATTTCTCACCAAAAGGGGGCGCCAAGCTGAGTTTTCGTCGTGAAGGGGGGCAGTTGCCCCCACTTGCCCCCCTAAATCCGCCACTGGGCTACACGAGAGAGCCCTGAGAATAGCATATAAAGACTATAGTTCTAGTTTCGCAAATTTGTTGGAAAAAGATAGATCTGTAACGATACATGAGAAAAATATGCAATTGCTAATGACTGAAATGTTCAAAACAATGAATAACCTAAACCCCATATTTATAAATGAAATCTTCCTTCAAAAAAGTGCTACCTATAATTTCAGAAATACAAATACATTGTTACTTCCTATGGTACATACTGTTAATTATGGTATTGAAACAGTCCGATATAGAGGGCAGCGTATTGGCACTCTCTTTCACAGGAAATCAAAGATTCAAATTCTTTACAACAATTCAAGAATAAATTAAATTTTGGAAAAATGTGGACTGCTGACTTTGCAAACAATACATTTCTGGACTCGGCTTTTTATAGTTTTATACATCTTGTTTTGATATAGATTTTATATGAATGTTGTAATTTTATTAACTAATTTTACTTGCATATATTCTGATGTAACTTTGTAATTAATTTGTTGGCTTGAATTAGCTTTTTTATATATTTATATAGCCATGTAAGTTGCCAACTTTAAATAAATTGATAATAATAATAATAATAATAATAATAAATTCGTGTTTGCCCTAGTGTCCGAGCTGACAGCTCAGTTAACATAATAATGATGTCTACTAGGCATATGTTATTCCCTACATACATAATCAGTTCATATGATGTAAGACACACGATTAAGAAGATATTCAGCTTGAACATGTGATATATAGACCGAAAAAACATTCACCCGAATAACTTCTTCACCCTGTGTCTCCATATATAATTGGCCATTATCAAATTCGATACTGAGCACCACTGTAGTGTGTTCTTTATAATAATAATAATGATGATAATAATAATAATAATAATAATAACCCAGAAGACTGAATGTGAACGGCGACTCAACGACCCTGACGACCCCAACGATTGAGTCGCTGGGATAGGACAAGGTTCTATTCCAACGACCCAAGCGACCCACTGTTATTTTTGTCATTCACATTCAGCCTTTTCAGAAACTGATTTTCTTCAACTAAAGCACTCTAACAGTGAAATCCATGAATTTGTCTATGGCCGATTTTGATCCACAATGCCTCCACTCTGACCCACTTACCTCATCTTACCCTACAGAAAAAAATATAGACACATTTGGAAAATCACCAAAATTTGCAAGGTCAATTGGGTAAATATGACTATTTTTAGAGTTGAAGCTCTGATAGGGGGTTGTTGCTCCTTTGCAACCTCGTCCCCAGGGCCTTTTGTCATATTTGGACGGAGACGAAAAGGCCTTTTCGTCTCCGTCCAAATATGACAAAAGGC
>REGM01000058.1:518423-569340 GCA_004194415.1 Aurelia aurita | reverse complement strand
TTTCCAAAGATGGTGATTCATAGGAAATTGTTACAAAATTGATAAAGTTTCCAATTGGTAAAGATGGGATGGAGATAGGGATTTTAAGCCAAAGAAGATGATGCTTAATCAAACATTTTCCTTGGGATGATAACTTTTAAAGCAAATTTCACAAAATGGTCAAAAATTATATGTTAATACCGGCAAACATGGGATCGAGAGAAGCGTTCTAAGCCAAAGTAGAGGGCGAGTCCTCGACAAATTTTCCTAGGGGCTCCGCCCCCAGACCCCCTCATTTTAATACCCCCCAATTAATTCGTCCTGGCCACGCCGCTGGGACCGTTTTTTTCGCTGTATGAATTTTTTCGCTGTATTAACCTCAAACAAAGGACTCGGAAAATTCACTGCGCTTGCCCTCCCACTCAAAAGGATCAATTTCCGCCACTGGTCGTGCTCCCGTGCCCCCAGCCCATTTTAGGTCCTGCTCCCTTGCTCATAAAACCCTTATCAGAGCATCAGAGTTGCTTGGTCTTGAAGAACGCTGTGAGTCTGAAGAAATGATTACATATTGATTTCTTTATTTGCATTAATCATCGTACTTGTCTTGAGCAGAAGGATTTTGATGATTTTCAAACGCGTTTACTTTTTGGGAAACTCAAAGTAGGCAGTCAAGACAGTAGGCCTAGGCAATTTTGTATGCACAAACCAACACTTTAGCTCTCCCGTGTCGCTCATCTTTCTCGCATTTATGAAAACAGCTTAAAATGAAGATGACACCAGTGGCGGCGCCAGCCGCAAAAAGCTGGAGGGGACGAATGAAAATGAGGGTCTGGGGGCGTAGCCCCAAGGAATTTTTTAGGGACACGCCCTTTGTATACTCGAGAAACGTCCTTTTTACCCTCAGGAAACACCCTTATTTGTCTATCAAATTCTAGAGATAACTACCTAACCCCTCCTTAGATATTTTCTCAACGGATTTAGACGAAGTAGAAGACTGGCCTCGGAGTAAAGTGACTTGTCCCCCCATTCCCCCCCCCCCGTGGCTCAGCCACCGGATGACACAAAGCAATATATTATCCCAGGAAATTTGTCATCATCATGCAACGAATAGCCCCCCTCCCTATGAATAACAGAGTTGAATGACATACTACGGTGCCTCAAAGGAGCCAACTCTTTGCTTGTGCAAAAGTTCAATTGTTTCTCCAGTAAAAAATGAAATGCTTGCGAACAAAATGAAATGCTTGCCTAAAAGATGTGATTATCGCGCCATAAATCATAAATTATCGTGCAATAAACAGATTTTCGTGCTGCAATCAGGGATTATGCTTGTTTGTTTCTTAGGACCTTGTAGAACGCTAAAGTCCCGATTGCACAATCATAGGTCAGGACAGACTTTGTAATCATCCAAAAGGATCTTATGTTTTACGTAAGCAAGGAGTAACAGCAGAACTTTTGCACAAGCAAAGAGTTGGCCCCTATGAGGCGCCGTAACAACCCCCTTTCATCCTCCTGGCTTTCAACCAGGCCGAACACAGCGAAGATGACGCAAAAACTCTTTCAACTCAGCGACTTTCCCGTAAATTCTCATTAAACGGATAATATGATATCAATATGCGAGTTTCACCAGTGACCCATACGTATTAGCTTTATGACCCAAACCTAAATCGCAGTAAGCACCACTGAAGTTGTGCGTAACAGTCCAGCACTTGCCAGTTCTACAATCGCGGCACGTTTTAACAATTTTGCAAAGTCGTTTCGTATGTCGGGATCCCAAGAATTTGTGAATTAAGTGAAGGGATTTCAAAGTCAACGAGTCTAAGAGTCTCCACGTGTAGCCTGTTGCCCAGCCTTGACTTTCAAAGGAAAGAGTTTGGAAGTTCAGGTTATGTATGTATGTATCTACCCTGGGTGCCAGAGCCTCGTAGTGAACTGGAACAAAATGGAGGGAAAAGGAAAAAGGGAGGAGGAAGAAGATGCAGATCAGACAAGAGGTCTCTTCCATTTCATTTCATTCATTTTAACTTTTTATCCATGGCAATCCACTCAATATTTAAATACTGTTTTACAGGGAGCCATGATAAAATAATGATCTTTTCTCCTTCCCTCTTATTTTTCTTTATTTTCTTTATTTTCGTTTAAGGCTCTGGTACCCAGGGTAGTATGTATCAAGTCTGGGTAACAGCCAGGGCCGAAGCCAATGGGAGGGCCGGGGGCGGAACGCCCCCCAGAAGGCAGTTTGTCGGAAATTTCTCTCCAACTGTCGGATTTTTAGGTCCACCATTAAAAGATTTTGCCGGAGAAATGATGCATTGAACACGAATTTATTGACGTTCGAGCACAAATGACGACATGAATTTTGAATCTACAGCATCTTTTTCCTTCATATTCGCTAATTTTGAAAATGGCAAAGGTTGTATTGCAAAATAATTCTAAATTTTAGTTAATGAAGGAGTTCATCAGTTATGAATTAAAATGAAATGAAAACAAATTTCAAGCATGATTGTCACGTATCTTTCAACAACTGGCGTTGTTGCTGTTGTTGTTGTTGATTTTGCCGTCGGAACATTTTGGTTCTTTGCCCCCCTATGAATTCATGGCTGGTATCGGCCATGGTAACAGCTATTCAAAGTGTGGTCCAAGGGGGGATGAAAGCCCCATTTTCAATGCTCTGGAGCTTCCTCGTAGGAACTGACAGAAATAGAAAGGCTAATAGCAGAACAATAATTTGATGCTTTCATGCTTCAATCTGCGAAATGAGGACAATAGTTTTACTCATTTTGTGTTTCAGAAGAAAATGAAGACTGAGTGTACAACAATAGGATCCCATTGAAAAGCTGTTTCATGAAATATTATTAAAGAATTGAAATTTCAACCAAATTTCTAATTTCCAACTTCAGAATAATGACAGCGAGCAACGCCTATTTTCAGTTTCTTATAATAATGATAATGAATGTTCAAACTCTAAGAAACGTGATCGACATTTTTTCAGAAGCATTTTAAAGCAGAGTGGTCCATGAGTTGTAGAACCGAATGATCGATTTTAGTCGATGAATTTCCAATAAATTAAGGACAACTGTATATGCATGGCTTGTTCATGCACACCTTTTTGTTAGTTAGAAATATTCATGCAGATTGCACCACCACCACACATGAGCACGTGGCTTCGGGCCTGGTTCGATACGTTCTATTCTACTTAGGCTGCTTCAGCAGGGACCCAATCCATTATTTTGCGTCATACCGGGTGTCTCAAAAAAGTGCCCTCTTTGGACTGGATAAAAAAACAAAACGACAAGATATCGGGACTTCCGAGTACAAAACTAAATTTCTTAATCTTCACCTTAAATGCACATACGTTGCATTTTAAAATCTTCCACCAAATACCGCAGATATGAGCTTGCAAAGCCAAAATTTACTGTGCACCTAAAGCCAGAGGTTTCGAAAAAGGGCCTAGCCATGATTTGATATCAGGGGCATTTTGCAAAGGAATTTTCAACTTTAATTTTTAGTTTTTACTTGTGCAAAGAATTACACTATGAGATTTTCCAATTGTTCTTGAAGTTGCTTTTCTTTTGAGGAAGGAAATTGGTCCTTACATTCCATTGCAACGTTATGCATATCAAAGAAGCGAGAAAAAGAGCACATGCATGCTTCTGTTGGCTATGTGGCACGAGTTTATCATTCTTGCCACATTTTTCTTCTATTCATTTGATTAGGGTCGCGACTAAAGCCTGGTTCACACTTAGGTCGTTGAAGTCGCTCGAGTCGTTTGGGACGAACGACCCAAAAGACCCAAAAGACTGAATGTGAACGGCAAAAAACTCAGTCGTTGGTGTTGTCAGGGTCATTGGGGAATTTATTTTCGCCGTTCACATTCAGTCTTTTTGGTCTTTTGGGGCATTTGTTCCAGCGACCTCAACGACTCCAGTGACTCCAACGACCTAGTGCGAACCAGGCTTAAGTACCAATAATTCTTTTCAAAAGCAGAACCTAAAATTAAAGTTTCTTTGGAAAATGCCCATGCATGATGTCAAATAATGGCTAGCCCCTTTTTCAAAACCTCTGGTGGTTTCAGGTGCACTTTGAATTTTGACTTTGCAAGCTCGTGTCTCCGGTGTTTAGTGGACAATTATTGAATGCAAGATACGTGTATTTAAGTTGAAGATTAAGAAATTTAGTTGTGCATTCGGAAAGTCCTTATATGTTATTGTTTTTTCTCCTTTTTCCAGTCAAAAAGGGCATCTTTATTAGACACCCGGTACATACTTCTTCGACCATCTATAAACAAGGAAAGATTTTATCCATCTAATTCAGAAGCCGAACAGTAGGCATCGCAATTCTCGTAGACTTTAGATGTAGATTAAACGCTCATTGCTCAGCCGTAATTAGATTCATAAATCCGCGAGGCAGATCTTTATCCTTGTTCTTTCGATATTTTGATATATGCTCATGACTTCTCTAAACATCCCTTTACGCGTGCGCAATGCGACAGTTAGCCATATAGGTTACAGGGCATCGTTTGCGGCTTCAGTTGCTTTGATTTTTGCTTCAGAGAATTCCCCGGTCGCTAATAGCTTTGAAATGGCGTGTCAATCAAAAGCAACTGATGCTATTGTAACCGAATCTGTCCTTGTCCGTCCATAAATGAAAGAAAACATCTTAATGGAGTCAAAGAGAATATTCAGGATTTGACTTGCTATTAACATTAAACTTGTCTTTTTGTGCAGTTGTATCAAAAACCAAAATTGTTCCACATTACAAACATCTACCATCCTAGCAACACAGTAACAACCCGCCACTAAGAAATTGACTTGTAAGAAACTGCAGGTTGATTTTTTCCAGATTTCTAGAAATGATACAAAAACGTTCAGCAATATGGTTGACAAAGTTGATTCAAATCCCCAAACATCGCTTCTAATAAACTAGTTGCTAGATCTAACCTTTCTATGATGTTACTGGTAGGCCCAGCTACTAATAACTTGTCGAAAAGCTAAGAAACCAAACACCCTGATTTCGAAAACCTACTGGTGGGTTCTTACTGTAGCTTGAAAGTATGCAATTCATTGCGCACATGAACACAAGCTAGAATGTTCGAGCAACTTGAACATGGAACATGTAATAAAATTACAGTATCAAGACGTTTTCGATTCTTTTTCGTCCAATTAGATTAATTAGGCCAATCAGTCTATGGGTCAATCTTGTTCTGTTTCTGGATTAAATACTTGTTCGTGTCTTCTCAACTTTTTTGTACTCCCTTTATCTTTAAAAGGCTTCCAAGAAGCCCATTGCGATTTTACAGGTAGAAACTAGCACGATATAAATCGGTCATCAGATGTCTCAGATGGTCAATGAAAATCCCTCTTCTCTTTCAGTGCATCTACTTCTGCTTCTAGGGTTGCACATGCACGTTCTATTTCATAGTTTTTGCTGACAAGACCGATCCAGCTGAAATTAAAAGAAATGAAATTATCAATACAAGTATTAAGATATGTAATTATTATGAGTCAGATGCAGTGTCGTACGACAAATAAAATGCTCAAATTTGTTTAAGGCTGCACACAAAAAGTACTGTCTTAACTCGTGCTAGTACTATCTTAGACATGAAGGTATCATATGATGACAAGCCAACATGAGTCATCACCGAAAATTAAACACGGAAAAATCCCTCTGTTTTCTGTGATCAGAATCGACATCTGTTGGAAATTCTGACGTAAACAAGTACTAAACTGGCTGATGCAATCAAAAAACAACTATTGATAAACAACAACAAACGAACGTAAACAGGTCCTCGGTAGTATAGTGGTTAGTATTTCTGCTTGTCGAGTGGAAGACCGGGGTTCAATTCCCCGCCGGGGAGGATACAATTTTTATGATGTTTTATATCTTCATATTTTTAAATTTCCCTATTTTCATAATTTCATTTTCTTATAATCTAAATCTTTAAAAATTTTCTACTTAAGAACTTTTGTATATTTAATACTTTATTATTGCTATCAAAACTGATCGAATTAACTTTAATAGTCAATGATATTTGTTAAAAATTTCAGGTGGTATTTTTGATGTCTTTAGAAACAGAAATCATCCCTAGCGATGCCATTATTTTAGATTTCAACAGTGGGATGTTCTTCAATGGGTTTACGTCATTCGTAGTTTTGCTCCTTGCCTTAACTGAGATACCTCATTGAAGCGACAACAACAACGTCAATTCAATTCATTCAATCAGATTGCAGTATTCAATAAAAGACCTCCATTAGCCATGTTTGAACAATTGCATCCCGCTGGAAGCTTTCTAATTCGAGCTGAACAATTCATCTCACGCTGATTGACAATCCATACTTTCTTTTTTTACGAAGCATGATGTAGTGATGGGGAGAATCATTTTTGCAAACTTATCGAACGTCCGAAAAGCCTTCGAACGAATTTGCCGAAGTCTGACTGTGAGATTTTTGGTAGTATAAACTTCAAATAGGGCTCATTGCATTAATCGATCTTTAACTTAAATTTTGACATGTTGCTGGCCGATATTAGTGACCTGGTTTTGAAAATATTCATCATCAAAGAAGAAATATTCCACCACTTCAAAACCAGGGCCTAACACTGAAGGTTTAACAAAGGTAAACTGACAAGCTTGTAGCATTAAAGTATGATTACAGTAAAAGCTCCAACGTTTAATATTGTGATAAGAAAATGTAAACAACGGAGAATGTCCAGGATCATCACATTCGTAAAGGAATCATCAGCGAGTTCTCAGTACAATCAAATTCACACCTTAGGCACACTTTTCCCTAAAAAATATCAGCAATTTTAGTCAAGGTTAAACACTTTATGTTGACTCGAAAATTCCTTATCATTCCTGATTATTGTTTATTGCAAGTTTTTTGTTTCATGTTTTTATTCAACTTGTCACTTTAAAAACCTTTGTTGAGATACAGTTTTATTTCAAGCGGTCTACTTGACGTTTTAGGGCTTCAGCGCTAGGCTCTGGTTTTGGGTGTGCCAAATTTCTACTTTAATGATGAATATTTCCAACACCAGGTCACCAATATTGGCCAGTAATATGTCAAAGTTTAAGATAACGATCCATTAATCCAATGAACAACATCTCAAATGTATTCTACCAAAACTTGAGTAAATTAAATCCAAGTTCTTTCGGACACTCAGTTGTTCACAGTAGATTTCAAAATGATCGGCTATGTCACATTATGCTATGATATTTTTAGATCTCTAGAAGGCACAGCTGCGCCCTTTGCAGTCTTACACATAGATCTTCTAAGATTTAGTCGTTCTCCCTAACCCCGATCGTCCATGTTGGAGGATTGCAAGTCAGTAAGAGAAGTAAGTTTGCCAAGTAAAGCTACACTGAGTAACCGAGATAAAAACATATAACGACTTTCAAGATTTTTGTAGTTTAAAATCAAAGAAGAATACCTTGATTCAAGCAGTTGTAACTCTTCACCAGCTTTGATCTATGAAGATATCAATGGTATGTGAAAAACAAACAATCAATGCCATCTATCAACGAAGATATACATATGATCTGCAATTTTGTAATGAATGAATGAATGAATGAATGAATGAATGAATGAATGAATGAATGAATGAATGAATGAATCTTTCCCCGATGGAAACTAGTTTTATCTATTGATGGCCTTGAGACTTGAGACTATCACAACATCTTGACTAGAAATAAAACATATCATGGAAACAGAAAAGTTACCTGTGCCGATTTTCTATCCCAGTTTATATCTTGAATGTTTTTCCTAGAAAAGAAACGTAGAATACGAACATGAAAATGGGGGCACTTGAATAATGACGTTAATAAAAACAACAATTTTCATAATATCCAAAAAGTAGGAAGGTGATAATCGTTTTGCACAAAGTTGTTTTCTGGAACCTGGTGGAACTTATGGAGGTAGATATCGAGCCTAACCATTCTCAATATGCCTTCCTAATTAATGCCTCCTAACCCGGATTCTGTGGTACATTATTTGTTCTAAGAACCAATCTTTTCCCATGCAATTGTAGTAACATGTTCTGCCTTCCGAAATATTTCTTTCCGTTTCCTGAAGTGAAATTATCCCTTTTTCAGTAAGGCAGATTATTTGCTAGCTTATCAAAAGTTCTTTGCTAGCTCGACAGAAATACGTTGACTAAATCAAGAACCAATAAATGACAGAAATATTAATATATAATACCGGGTGGGTCAAAAAATGTATCCACTATTCCAAAAATCATTATGCACTAACTACAAAAATTGTAAATATTTCGTGTCAATGGGACTTTAATTTAATTTTGGATATTTCCTAATGGTTTTGGATGCTTCACTTCTCTCAGAATTCAGTTATTAGCCAAAAATTACTTTCTCACATTGCTCAAAAACAATACAACAGTGCTGCTCAATCTGATACAGACTTTGACACAAAACCTTCTATTTCGTTCCTAGTATTGACTGGAAAGAACACTTACATTTTATAAGTTTCTTTGTCATTGCAAAGCAATGCATTATGTTATAAAACAGTCTTTTGTCATCCTATAGTTCCAATATAATTCTGTAGTTCGAAAGGGAATCTAATAGAGCCAAATCAAAGTCTGCTGTTTAGGCAAAGACCAATGAAACGACTTTTGGGGAAATTCTTTATTTGCGAGCAGAATCATGCGCTTTAAATTTTATAAAACTTTCTAAATTAAGCTAAAGGCTCAGAGTCGCGCAACAGAGTTAGTATTGTTCGAATAAATTTGATAGCTTTTGCAGTATGATTTTTTAAAACAATGAATACGTATATTTGATTCACCCGGTATTTAACGCTTCATTCTCTGTTCAGTTGGCGGAAGTTATATTACAGCAGTGTAAGCATAGGGTTCTAATCTTAAAAAAGGTGGGTGTAAAATTATATTACATTTTTCTTTGAACTGAACAACTTGAAAGGAGCTTAGCTGTAAATCTGCCGTGGAAATTTTTTGATATCGTGATTATTCTCAAAATGGCAGCATTTATTATATTTGAGGCTGTGGCGTCTTCAATTTTCTAAATCGTAAACCAGGAGAGCGAAAGAGTTCTGCTTGCAACCATATTGTAGACCTTCAGCAACTATGGTTTTCTTGAAGATTGCATCATTTTTCCTATATTGATTTTGGATTGAAGGTGATTTCAATTTTTTCAAAATTTTCCATAAATTCTTTCAACCAAAATAAAAAAGCCGCCATTTTGAAAATAATCAAAATATCAAAAATCTCAACGGCAGATTTACAGAAAAGTACCTGAAGTTCCTTTGAAGCAATTCAATTTAAAGAAAATGTAATAGAATTTTGCACCCACATTTTTAAAGATTTGAAAGATTCGAACCCTGTGCTAGCAGTGTACAGGTATTAATTGATAAACATCTACTTAATGGGTAGATAGTAGCCATTATTTTTCACATCTGAATATTAGCTAGTTATTACAACACATACCGTAAATGATTTAACTGCCGTTGTTGCTCATCCAGCATTTGTTGTAGTACCTCATTATGTGAGCGCCATGCTTCAGCACCAAATTGTGACAATAGTTCGAGATTTGCTATTCTGTATATGAATAAAATGTACTTGCATCTACAGGGTATACAAAAAAAGGCTACCGGTCGAAAAATTAAAATTTCTCTCGAACGAAAGGTCTGACGTAAATGATGTGATGATGCTCTGAAAGCCCGACTCCTGTGCTTTCATTTGATATATATTTTTTGGAAATTTGGTCTCTAGGGAATTTGCAAGGAGTAAAAAAGTAAACATACGTCTAAATGAGGTAGCGTCTCTTTTGGAAATTGTTCTAATTGTATCCTTTGATCTATGTCAGACCTTCATCCGTGCATCACACAAATCTCTTGCGTTCGTTAAATCATAGTTATAAATCATCAGGGAGTTAGAAGCAAGCAGTAAATAACATACTTGTGAAGCGTCAGCCAACAGATATGTGACAGGAAGGGCGAATAGAAAGCTGTTTGACTTTCTTTCAATTGTCGTTGGAGATGTGATGTTTCATGTGTTATGTGTTCGATAAACTAATCATTATTCCAATTGAATAAACAATTAGCATCTTTCTGTTGTTATCATCGATAGTCGCCAAAACACTCTGATAGCTAGCAAATGCACTGTCTTCCAATACCCTTTTTCTCACTAATCATTTTTCTCATTAATATGTATCTTAGTATTGTAGAACCCCACTTCAGTTATTGTTGCTCTGTTTGGGGATGTTGTGGGGCCACTAAATTGAAGACATTGCAGAAATTACAGAACAGAGCTGCTAGAATTGTTTCAAGTAGCCAATTTGACACTCCAGCTGCTCCTCTATTGCAGCGAATTGGCTGGCCGTCAGTTGAGAGGCTGGTCAATCGAGAAACATGTACAATGGTTTATAAATCCTTAAATGACCTTGCACCTGAAAACCTAGGTAATATTTTCTCCAGGTTGTCCGACGTTCATACCCGGGTTTTAAGCAATACTAAATGCAATCTTGCTGCACCAAAAATAAAGACATCTTATGGCCAAAAGTCATTTGCGTTTCGTGGAGCCGACAAATGGAATAAACTCGATTCGGAAATGAAATTAGCCCCATCGATCCAGTCATTCAAAACAAAACTAAAAGCTTTGAATTGACAATATTCTAGGAAAGCTGATCTGCATCGCGACTAAAATCTTTCCTTTTTCTTTTCTTTTTTGACTTTAATATGAAAATTGTAAATAGGTTTATATCTGGAAATTTTTAGGCTTAATATCATTTTTTTCTTCTTTTTGCTTGGACAATTGGAAAGCAGTTGTTAGTTTTGCTTAACTGAATTGTACCCCAGGGTAAATATATTTAAAATAAAAATAAAACCCTTTTTCTCACTGCGGTAATTTTCGACATAAAATTGAGTCTTGTCCTTGCAAACAGATAGTTGTCGCAGGCTCAAGGTCCATCAAAGAAGACTTTCAGGGATATATTTTAGTTTTAGTTAGAAGAGACGGGCAAAACATCAATACAAAATGAGACATGAACGTCGTGATAATCAAAATAATCAGCCTGGAGGAAAAGGTTTAGAGGCGGCTTTATAAATCGCAAATGAACTTCTTCGTCACATTTGGACCAGATATTGCTGCGTTATGATAGGGTACAGTTTAAGTGCTCCCCTGGAAATGACAACAAAACCTCCTCGAAAACGTTTTCCTTCAGCGCATTTTTGGATATGTTGTGGAGAAAAATATTCTGCATCGGTTAGTGTAAATAAGAGCTTGGTACAATTTCTTTCTGGGTCGATACGCCTGCTGACTTGACTACTATTATTCCCAAGGTTTCCTACAAAGCCATCATGACCTCACAAGTAAATGGCGCATAATTTTACAAAACAACATCGATATTCGGAATCTACAAGAAAAAATGACCTATACCAACAGAGAGTGTCAAACTAGCCAAATCAGTCGTACTGAATTGCAATAAAACCGCATTTTTACGGTTATGCAAGGTGGCTGGATTATTTTGGCAAGTAGTGTTTAAAGAGCATGCTTTATACATCTATACACTGTCGACAGTCATTTAGCGTTTCCCTCCACTTTGTTTCACTATCTCCATTCTGAAATGCTATCAGCTTGGATCAAGAAATTTATTCCTGTTTTGAAAGAATATGAAATAAAAAAGTTTTCTAAAATTGCTCATTGCTCGAGACCGAAAAAAGATATTTTGACAAATTTTTTTTTTTTTGGCTCACAACGAACTCATGTTCGTTGGACTCTGATGACTAGCTATAAATTTACAGGCTTGCTAACGTTTGGCCCTTTGACGGACCCGATATCAATCTGTATTCTTAAAAATTCTTCAGCAACGAAGAAGGGCCAATATACATAGTAAAAGCACTTCAACTAACCTCGTAGCTTGATGTTCTAACTGCGCCATTGAGTTGCGCAGGCATTCATTCCATGCTGAGAAATCTGTTTTTTGGTTTGCAGTAGGCTGTGGCAGCTCGTACCTAGAAGGATTCAGTCCCACAATTTAGATTGTATGTCACAAAATTGTGTCGACTAACGGAACCAATTGCTAAATTGTTTTAGCTGTCATTGTTCACAGCAACTTCACTTTGTGTCTATATGGCTAGCAGGTTAGCTAACTTTCAAATACCTCACTTTTCACTCGCTAAAGCAGGTTGTCCACAAAGCAAATTTTTGCGGGCAAGTGAATTTTTTCGAGTATAAGCATACGCAGAATCAAATCTCGTCAATCAAATTCCAACTGCGCATGCTTATAGTCGAAAAAACTGCTTCGCGTGAAAAAAGCTCCCAGTGGAAAGTAGGCTTAAGATTTTGTAGCAAACAAGCTGAGATTTTTTCACGCCGGCCGAGTCAATAATAACGCATGACGTTTGAAAAATACTGTCCCTGAATATCAAAGCAACAATACTGGTAAATGTCTTGCTTTCAATTAGATATGGAAATTTACATGGCTTAAATTGGTCTCACCTTTCCAGAGTTATGGAAGATTTTCGCGAGACGGTTCCTTCAAAAATTATCAAAAAAGGCTGAAAACGATGATCAAATTTCGATGGTTTTAATGCCTCACAGCAATGGCAAATATCTGCCTTTGCGCGTGATGTGCTCTTGGGACAATGGAGTCCCCGTGAATGAATGAATGTTCAAGTCGATGCTGTAAAGTAGAAATATTAGGGAAATTTGATCATTAGTTCAGGCCGTTTTTACAGCTTTGTCAAAGCGGCCTTCTCCGGAAAATCCTGTATCAAATCGGAAAGGAGTGACCGATTTCAGCCAGGAAAAGTTCTAAAATTAATTGAACATGTTGGCTATTCAATAGGATATTAAGAGATATTATTGCTTCGATATTTAGAGAACAGTAGCCTTTCAACTGGCGTGTGTTTTTCTGACTCACCTGGTATAAAATAAGAAAATCCTGGATCAGCAGGAGCAGGCTCGAAAGACTTTGTTCTAAGCCAGGTTTTTCTTCCAGGAAATTCTGATGTAAATCTGGACCGCCAGACATGTGAACCAGCTCATTCATAAACTGGCACTTCTGTGGTTATAACGATTCACAAAATATATCTATAGCTTTTTACTATGTTAATACACCTTTTCGACTAACAGACTCATCATTTTAGATATTTAAAAATTTCTTTAAATTACATTTGTTGTCCCCAGAGTCGGATTCAGCTATCAAAACTTTAATCTACCAGGTGACTGATCCAAAAAAAGTGAAACTTTTTGAAAAATCACCAAAATTCGACTATGTTAACAATCTTAAAAATATTTCTTTTGGTTCATTTGTCTCAAGGTTCGAATTAAGTTGATTGATATTGCAAACTCTATTTGTAATTAAACGCTTGTGGAATTCCTGCATTTGGGCGCCACCTGGTTTTGATGCATACTCGCAAACTGCAGAAGTTGGTCATAAAATTGCAATTTTGATCCAGTCAACCTCTCAATTTGTTCGTCGATGTCTATGATTAAGGGACTCAAAATCTCAGATGAAATCGCAACAAATGGACAATACTATAGCTCAAATGACGGTTTTTGAAGCAACCATTTCATGGTCTCTTTCCTTAGGACTAAAATAAAGATAATTCCAGAAACTAATTCGATGTTTGATATAAAAGCGCGAAAAGAAATTTTTAGGTTCGGTAACAAAATCAATTTTTGGTGATTTTTGAAAAAAGTTCACTTTTTATTGGGTCATCTGATAGATACAAGTTTCACACAACTAGTGTTAATGATGTTGGTTTTATGACAACAAATAGTTTGAAAATTCATACCGGATTGTGCTGCGAAGGTCACTTGGGGCGAAACTTTCATGAACACAAGGAATTTTAAAACGTGCTTGTAGACTAAAGGTTGGCTGCTAAATCTAAATCTTTGTATGGTTAAAAACCTCATAAAGAAATTTCGAGAACTCTCTAAAAGTGGCCCTTAGTTGAAAAGGTGCATTCCGTGACGATTGTCAGGCAAGGGCAGTGACGAAAGCTGGTGAAAGCTGCAACTTGATAGCTAGAAATGACCAAGAGACCAAGAAGAGAACTATAACTAGAAGAGCACAGCAACATACCTTTTCATACTAAGATGTTCTAATGGTTGTTTATTTCCAATCCTCTCAAATTCTTTCTTCATAACAGGTGTCTGAAAAAGTTTGACACACACTTCATACTTAAAAGCAAAAACATCAAAATGTGTATACAGCCTTGCACTTAAGTTGGTCTGATTGAAATGCTGTAGCAAGGTAAGGAGGAAAAAATATTAATTAAGCAATGTTCTGTAAAATACAGTATCTTACTTGTTTTTACTCAGTTAAAATAAGCTTATTTTATCTTGCCCACACACAAGGCACACAATATCTTGAGGAGTATGTCTTCGACAGATGAGTAAGACCCTGCTTACACGACACCGGTGCAATATGAAGACGATGCGAAATCGCACCGTTTTCACCTTGGGCTTACACGACACCGGTGTGGAAAAGTTGTGAAAACAGTGTGAAATGAAAATGGAGTCCTAATGGGTGAAAACGGTGCAATTTTGCACCAATATGAAATTGAGGCCACCCCATCGTGAGAAAATGCGGTTTATTGAGTGTTTAGGCACAATAAGTCGTCTTTACGTAATATTCTATTGCTAGGAAAGCGGAGATTAAGGTGAAGTTGTGCTTTTTAGCGCCAAGCGCTGGGATTGCAGAAGTACAAAAGACCTAATGACCTAATCAAGGCCGTGACCCTTGCCATGATGCTCAAGTGGTGGGGCTTGTACTGGGCTCGAACCTTGTCCGCCTAACTGCTCTGGCAGCAAAGTCAGATGATTACACCACAGGGTTACCGAGGGTCACAACACCGGAGTCATTTCGCTCCGGTGTGGTGTAAACGAGAGAACACAGCGATTTCACACCGTTGTAATTTTCCACTGGTGTCATCTAAATGGGGGGTCTAAAATACTGTACTGTACATTCATTATTTAGAGGGGTATCAGACAGTCGTAATCTTACCTCAAAAGCTCCAAACTTCGGTTCTGGTAGATATTCTAAATAATTCTTTGTTGGTCTGTATCTTCTTGTCTCTTCTTCAATAAGTGAATTCACCTGTGTGCAAGATCATATGGAAATACATAACATGTGCAGAAAACATCACTCCTAAACCAGAAATCATAGTCAAGACACGAAAGAGTTTTTGTTTCACGCACTTAAAGATTGTTGAAAAGTGTCATACTCAGCAGACTACATTAAAAAAATTGGTGTTAATATTTTTGGACATTTCAATCATCCAAAATCTTTATGTCAAAAATTTTTTGGTCCAAAAGATCCACTGTCCAAAAATTTCTGCAGCATGCAGCGTGCCCAGAAAATTGTTTGATGCTTTGTTTAAATATTAAGTTAAGGTCTTAGGACAATGTTACCATGCAGCTTGAGTATTTCGCTGTTGTTTTTAATATTAAAAAAAATGTGAGACAATTTTTTGGGACACCCTGTAGAAAATCATACTCACCGAAGCAATTTGCTCGCAAAACATTTTGTACATAAAAGGAATGTGTTGAGGGAGCTACTAAGTTCACATTATACTTTGTCGACTAAACTCATGTAAGCAATCATGCTCATTATCCTCTACAATGAATATTCAATGGAAATTCCTATGAGGACACCTTTGAAAAGTTTTAGCAAGGAATAATCTGCAACCCTGTAATATTTTCTTTATAAAACAAGCAAAGTGAATTGTTAGATTGTTTTTCTTTTTTGCCTGGGATCATTTCTTTAAGATGTCACAAAATACATGAAAAACATCTGTGGAAATTTTTACCAGAAAAATTTTGTCTGAAAGCTTTGCTTCCAAAATCTTTTAAGGGCACGCAAATCAGACTTCCGACCCAGGAGCTCCATAAACTGGGCCATCAAAAAAACAGATGATCCAGGGCAAACTGTTTGCACAGAAAGTATTTGAAAGCAGAAGATGCATGATTGAGAACTAGATTTATCAAGCATAGGTTTCAAATCTTTAAAAAGGTCGGTGTAAAATTCTGTGACCTATTTCTTTCAATCGAATGGCTTGAAAGAAACTTTAGCTACTTTGTAATAATTCTACCGTTGGACTTTTTAGAAATCTTCAATATTTTCAGTGCTTTTCTTCTTTTTTTAAGAATTCAAGAAAAATTTTGAAAAAAACTTAAAACCGTCATAATTTCTAAACTTTTTGAGGAAACATCGAATAATTTTCCAGAAAAACATAGTTTATGAACGTCTACAATATGGTATCAAGCAAAAATCGTTCACTCTTCTGGTTTGCGATTTAGAAATTTGATGACGTCACATCCTCAAATGAGTTGAAATATGAAATACGCCGTAATTTCGAAAAGATTCCAGATTTCTGAAAAGTCCAACGGTAGAGTTATAGCAAAGTAGCTACTGTAAAGTTTCTTTCAAGCTATTCGATTCAAAGAAATATGTCACTGAATTTTACACCAACCTTTTTACACCAATTTAAAGATTTGGAACCTATGCTGATTTATCACCTAAAGAGAACAATCTTAATAATTTCAAGAATCGGACTTGTGTGAGCTGAGAAATTGAATTTTGAAGTTTGCCTAACTTGAGTGTTTACTGTCTTTTCTACATAAAATTTGTAAACTTCTGATTTCATGCCAGGGTGCATTCTATGTAAACACCACACCAAAGGTTACACCGAAGGTTACACCGAAGGTTACACCGAAGGTTACACCGAAGGTTACACCGAAGGTTACACCGAAGGTTACACCGAAGGTTACACCGATAACAAAGTCATTTACGCCAGAAAAAAATAGATTTATTGAATTCAATCAAATTAAAATTGTTTTCTATAGTTTCTATCAGATTTTCCCATGGAAGAAGATAGAGATTGTAGTTCATGTAAACGATGACATTATTCTCCCAATACAAAACCTACTGTATTTCTCCCGTGTATGCATAGTCATGTTTATGCACCCTTTTCCCTAAAGTTGAACAAAGTTGGATCTTGGCATAACAAAATCCAAAGGGAGCCAGATAAAGTTCATGATATCGGGGCCTTGTTACTGCAGGATTAAACGGTACACAAAAGTATGGTTTCCTCTGTGCTCTTCCGTGACTTTTCGTTTTAAGCAGGAGATCTCGTTCTCAAAGAGCTGTCGCAGAATTGTTTTCGGGCTGTTGATCGCCCTCAAGAAAAAGTATATTACCTCAGCCACCAAGATAAAATCGCTATTATAATGCATCACAACGGCAATGGTGCCCAGAGGCCAGAACTGTTGATCAATTTACAGAATTTGAAACTGTTTGTTTCCAGGGGCATTTCACTTCCAAAAAATCTCATACACCTTCCGCAAAAACCCTTTTGCTTTCAAGAAAAATCCATCAAAATGTTTTTGTTCTCTTGTATGCTGTTTTGAAAGAGTGAAATACCCTTTGATTCGTTTAAGGATAACTTGATGATTACATGTTAATCGTTATTGAATGATTACATGTTAATTGGCAAGGCGTTTAAAACGCAAGAAACCCAAAGGAAGCTTGAAAACTTCATCTTAGAGGCCCTTTACATGAGAAATTTCAGCCCGTGCTGAGTTCAACACGTGCTGAGTTTCAACTCGGTTGACGGTCTAAGCCATCATCGCGTTTACATGAAGGAGGGCGAATTGAAACTCAACACGGGCTGAACTCAACTCGCCTACTCAACCCGTGTTGAAATTCATATCATGTGACCTTATCTCAGCCCATGTTGAGATATCATGTAAACGCAAAGAAAAATAAGCAATGCTGTTAAATCTCAGCCCGTGTTGAACTCAGCACAGGTTGAAATTTCTCATGTAAAGGGCCTCTTAGCATAATGATCCCAGCAAGAAACTGTGTGGAAAGAATTGCGACAAGCAAAGGGGGGCTTTTGGTGGAAATACAATCATTCTGTCAGCGCAAATAAGTATGTTCTGTCCCCATTCTATCTTCATGATTAAAGTTTCTAAATTCTAGATAAATGAAAAAAACTCAACTCACATTTTTTGTAGGATAGTTTTAAAGGCTTATAATTTTACTTACATAACTCTAAAGGTTTGGTTGTTTTCTTTCAGGTGCTTAGAGTTCTTTACTCTAATCCCCTTCTTTAATCTGCTAATGACTTTTATGGAATGTTTATTTATCTTGAATTGATTTTCACACTTAATTAAAGGGGACAACAGAAAAAGTGGATGGCCCAACTTCTTGACTTTTCCAGTCACCAGTGCTTTACTTATGACAGTTCAATGGATAACAAGGAAGGCAATTAAAAACGATACAAGATTTTGGAAACTTTGTACAAACAATGGTGAGAGGAGGCTCATGACGGAAAGCAAAACAAGGGAAAAAGCATATCATTATTCATCAAGAACTACGCAGAAAACTATAAAAATCCGACTAGTAAAAACCACCTTTGAGGGTGCGATAAAAAGCACGCCTTGGTCATCTCAGGCATGTGTCGTGACGTGATCGCACACCAAATATTACCAGGACTGAATACTAGAAAATTTTTTTTCCACACTGAAGATCTTTGGTCCTAATGAGTTCATGGAATGCACCCACTGGATCTCATGAAACTTTAAAAATCTTTTTCTGGGCTCTCGTAGATCTCATTTTAATAATTCTTCTTTCATTAACCGGAGAATGAGGCAAGTGACGACAATCATTGTATGAATCTTCATTTTATTGACATTCCATGTATTTATTTATTTAGTTGACAAATCAAGGTGACAGAAGACGTAGTAAACGGTTGAGACATTCCAGTGGACATAAACGATTACAATATTAATTAGTTAATTTGACATAAACATGTTTTGAACGTTTCAAACCAAACTTGGTTCATCTTCAGCAAATCTGAATGATGATAAGTGGCAATTTATACAAAAAAACAACAACAAAATAAACGAGGTAAACAAGCGTGAGTTACATTTCCTACGCGCAGGGGGGCCCGAGGCCTAAGCCCCGAGTGGATAGATAGGGAACAACATCAAAGGAGAACCAAGGGAATGGATGACTGTTGGAAATTAAGTTCAGGTCGATCCCGTAAAATCAAAAGGCTTTCATGAATCAGTAAATCAAATTCATTGTTGGCTCTGTCCAAAATGGAGAAATCTTTAAACGATGCGGCGTGCTCTGATTGGCTAATGTGGTCCCCGATGGAGGATGGACTCGCTTTTATTTTACGACCAGCTTTGTTTGCCAATCATTGCTCTTTCAAATGAGCTAAAGAATGATCAATTTTGAGAATTTTCATTTTTCAGCATTTAGCAATGTTGCCATTGGTGGCTAGGCAATATTTTTAGCTTTCACAAATATTTTTGAAACATGAAGCTGGTTGGTGCGCTGCTCTATATTTGCACTGTTTGAAATTACATGTCAAAAATTAGTGTGAAACTTCAGCACACCAAAACAACGTTTTCAGTATGGATGGCAACATCTGTATAATATTTAGCTACAACTCATTAATGAGTTTATAATGCTATAAGGCCATTATTGTGTTATGGATTTCTGATTCTACTTCTGATCCAGACTGCTAACTTTGTTTCTCACGCGGACTTTCTTCCGTGCGCACTTCAAATCTTCAAGCGCACCAACGCTATTCCAATCAATTCATGCGCGCTCTGGAAACTGGCAGTCTGGCTACTTACTGAACGAATCTATTCACGTAAAGCAATCTTTCTCAGCCTTGAGCATGTGCATAAACATTCATAGCTAACCGGGACAGTTGAATTGTTTGGCAAACATTTAACCAATCAACTGATATGGATGACATATGACAAAACAGCATATGGGCATAGAGATAGGCTAGAGTGGTTTCCGGTATCGTGGGACGTCATGTATTTGGGTACATTATTCAGAAAATGAAGCTCAGGGGCCTGGAAATGAGAAAAAAATCTTGTCAATTTCACTTGATGCAAGTCTTCAAACCTCTTTTGCCATATTTTTGTTGATGCTAGGCTGCTGCAGCATTTCGTGTACTCTCCATATCGCTGATAAAAACGTCAGACGAAGGTGATTTTTGGCTGCCATTTTCTTGAGATATCTCACATATTAACTACTACACAAACAATAGAAATAGCTTGTTCCGAAATACCCGACTGTGTCCCTAAATGCCCATCTCAACCTGGGCTCAATTTTTTGTCTTGTCTATTAACAACCAAAGTTTCAGATATAGAATGTATTGATGAAACAATAGAGCATTCTTAGGCCTAACTAATTGCTAATACCAAGTGTGACTGATCAAATATGTCTTGAATGAAGCTGACAATTTAATTTTTTCGTTGAAGTGAATGACCTGAGCTATAAGTAAGCTAAGGAACCTGTCTATAAATAGGAGAAGGAAAAACCAAACACTCCTCCATTGTTTTCTTTTTTGGCTTAGCTTTCTTTGCCCACTTGCTGGATTATCAAATACAATCTAGGTTATTTATAAACCTATGAGATCTCATCTTTTAACTCAAGTTATTCCCTTTAAGAATTCCGTAATACCCGAAACTACTTATGTTTTATGGCCATGATGGGCTGGGCCCCATCATGGCCATGCTCTTTACCTTATCTATCCTCTATTTAGATAAGGATTGCTTTTTAGGCCTTTTGTGGTTCCAGGAAAGTGCGTTTTTTATCTTTGATAAAGAAATTAAGTCATACCGTATCTCTGACCCCAGGTTCTTCATAATCTTGGTCGATATATGGCAATGCATCAGGGCAAACTTCGTGGCTCATGTGTGCAACAGACGCCATTTTGTTTTGTATTTATAATAAATAAAAAGAGAGGCTGTATACGAAGAAGAGGCTAAGGAATGGAAGCTTTTTCCAAGTAGAGGCTATTCGTAAATGGGGCATGGAGTTTTGGAAATGTTGCTGACTCTTGGTCGTCGTGGAAGAAAGAACCCGATAAGAACCTGCAAAAAAGATCACAAGACAATTATACAACAGGTAAAAGCTGGATCAACACAAAAGCGTAATCTCGTAATAATATTTTTATAACATTATCGCATAATCAGATTTGATAGTTATTGATAAACTGATCTCTGAACTGAAAAGATTTAAGTTTGTTGCTACAAACTCAACCACAAGACCAGTACAACAACAAGCAAGATACGTACTGTACTGGCCTGGCCTGACGTGGCAAATACAGAGGCGGCTGGGAGTAAGAATAGTTTGCTATTAATCGCGAGCGAAAAAATGGCGTCCGGGGGCTTGCCCTCGGAAATTTTGTTGGGCCACGCCCTTTAGTCTCCCGGAGAAACGCCCTTTTTCTGGGAAAAGTTTTTAATGAGTATTGGATTGCGTTAATTCAACCAAGTTTAGCCCTAATAAAATATACATTTAGCAGTTCAGTGAAACTTGAAGGGGGCAAGGTATAGGATCGATGAAATAATTTTNTATTCTGTGGAATTGCTGCTGTGGTATTCTCTCTCATTTTCTTCATATACAGTAACATTCAAATGTTTCGGACGGAATTGTTTAGGCAACAATTATGCAAAACATTTTTGGACACTTGTTGAAAAATCAGCAACAAGCTCCTCATTTACCTGTTGCAGATCAAATATTTTGCTTGAAATGTCTGTTATTTGCATAGAATTGACACGATTTTAATCAAGGATCGGCACTGAATGCTTCAAATAGAAGTATCAAAAGCTACTAATTTAGCCAAAAAATTACAAATTAAAAAGCATTCGATAAATCAGGAACAAAATAATGAACCAGGAAGGTACGATGTATCATATATATCATATAACATATAACTTAACTTCAGTCCTGGCAAATTTATCATAGAAAACTATTTATTTTAGTCAAGGAAATCCGAAGCCTATTTTTATTTTGGTTTAACTTGTTTGTATCATATAACTTAAGTACTGGCAAATCTATTATAGAAAACTATTTATTTTAGTCAAGGAAATCCAAAGCATATCTTTATTTTGTTTTAACTGGTTTCGTGTATCATATTACTCAGAAGTTACTTGTGAAATGTCTAGACAGTGGAAATGCTTAAAAAAAACTTCGCTTTGAAATGTTTACGACGGCACAGGTAGTAAACACAAAGATTTTTATGGAACTTGTAAGAAACTCAAGTACTCAAAATCTGAAAATTTTAAGAAACTTCCATTGCTGGATCAAATTCTTAGTTTCTCATCAAAAATATGTGTAGCACAAAACTTCCATAATGAGAAACAACAACACACCTTCTCACGTCTGAATTTCTCCAAAACTGCTGCATTGCAGCCTCTGCTTTTGAGAAACTATAAGAAAAATAGTGAACATGATGGCCTTAAAAAGTAGGGAACTTTGTCAAAATATGGTCCTCGAAGTTCGTTCAAAAACGAGGAGAAAGTGGTTGGGTATACGTATATGGCACGCGAAAATCACCATAATTAGATAAACCAGGTTTTTCTCTAATAAACCTGGTTTTTCTGCAGATAAACCTGGTTTTTCTGCTAATAAACCTGGTTTTTCTGACGAGCCTCGCTTTCAGTCAGAAAAACCTGGTTTATCTAATGCCATCTTGCTTTTTGGAGCCTGGTTTTTCTGGAGAAAAACCAAATTCATCCGAGATAAACTTGGTTTATCTGAGAAAAACTAAGATTTTCTCAGAAAAACCAGGTTTTTCTCCAGAAAAGTGAGGTTTCTTCAGAAAAACCAGGTTTATCTGAGAAAAACCTGGTTTATTAAATTGTGGTGATTTTTCTTGCCATATACTTAGGGAGTTGGGTAAGAATTTTTCCGTGAAATGCTGGAATGTGATTGGGAGAGTCGTTCCAAGCAAAAGTAAAGGTTGACGTCCTTAACAATTTTCCTACAGTAACTTTTACCAAATTGTCAAGAGTTTTTGGGGGCAGGCAAACATGCGATCGAGATAGGCCTTCTAAGCCAAACAAATGATGTTTTCTCAAAAAGTTTCATGGGGATGCTGATTTATAAAAAAACTGTTACAAAATTGTAAAAAATTATATTTTTGCACCAGCAAACATGGAATCAGGTAGAGCTGTTCTAAGCCAAAGTAGAGGGTGTGTCCTCAAAATTTTCCTGGCGGTTCCGCCCCCAAATCCCCTCGCTTTGATATCCTGCAGGTGATCGCCATTTTTTGTCTGCGCAAGTCATTTTCTCAAGTTTAAATTGGACATGGTTTTTACGTTTATATCTATATCATTTTAATACTTATAGCTGGGGGCCTCGAGCTGAAAAATCCCTAAGGGCCCCGACTACCCCCGTTACGCCACTGCCAAGATGCCTCAATAACAATGCTGAAAGCGAAACTTCGTTCTCTTTTTCGATAGGGCATAATTAGGTAATAAAAGTACTTAGCTTACCTTGTGAACGAGAGTTCCAACCTCCTCGGCATCATCGGTTTCATCCAAAAAATTGGGAAAACGGGAAGCTGCAGCCATGTGCTCAACTCTGAGACGGGAAGGAAGGGCCAAGGAAGACTTTCCAATCGATGGCATGTGTCGGCTTAGTGATGAGTGATAGAGTGGGCTATCACAACAATTTGTCGAGATAAGGAAACTATCACAACAATTTGTCGAGATAAGGAAACTATCACAACAATTTGTCGACATAGAGAGGTCTATCACAACAATTTGTCGAGATAAGAAAACTATCACAACAATTTGTCGAGATAGAGAGGTTTATCAGGACAATTTGTCGAGATAAAGGAAGCTATCACAACAATTTGTCGAGATAGAGGAGGCTATCACAACAATTTGTCGAGATAGGGTAGGCTATCACAACAGTTTGTCGAGATAAAGAGGATTAACACAGCAATTTGTCGTGATCGAGAGGGCTATCACANAGAGGCTATTCGTAAATGGGGCATGGAGTTTTGGAAATGTTGCTGACTCGTGGTCGTCGTGGAAGAAAGAACCCGATAAGAACCTGCAAAAAAGATCACAAGACAATTATACAACAGGTAAAAGCTGGATCAACACAAAAGCGTAATCTCGTAATAATATTTTTATAACATTATCGCATAATCAGATTTGATAGTTATTGATAAACTGATCTCTGAACTGAAAAGATTTAAGTTTGTTGCTACAAACTCAACCACAAGACCAGTACAACAACAAGCAAGATACGTACTGTACTGGCCTGGCCTGACGTGGCAAATATTATGCCCGAGGCAGGATACAATACATTTGTTTTATTTTCGGCTGAGCAGCAGCGTATCTGAGTGGCCAGCATTCTAGGTAATAAAACGACGTAATTGTTTTTATTTATTGATATCTATTTCTTTGAAAAATTTAAAACAGGCGAAGGAGGGGTGCATGGTGGTGCAATATGCAAGTGCTCAACCAACCAGCCAACAGTCGGCAACTTTGATACCCAGTGAAGACAAGCACCTATAAACTTACAACTAACAAGTCTATCAATCAGACTATCCCAGAAAGAATGACATCATGTTTAGGGTTACACGTACCACAACTTGTACATGCAGGCATATGAATCATATCACAAACAAGGAAAAATAAATGCACACATTTTTGAAATGGAAAAATCAGACCAAATTTGAACACTTGCTTTTTGTGTAAATAGATTCCACTGTTTGAACAAACTACACCTCTAGACAACACCTCTAGACCTAGATGATTAAAGAAAGGGAGTGGTCCCATTATTTTAAAGTTGGTGTTTATTCTTTAAAACAAAACAATGTAAAAAAGTTAGGTATACCTTTTGCAATCAATTGCATCCATTTTCCACCCAACTGAGCAGGGGCGGTTTGGCACCAAAACTGCAGGGTGGCTAGCAAGTCCAAAGGGTCCGGTTCTGGGTGTGGCAGTGCAAGCATCCAAGCTCATTAGCAGGAAATGTGTTTGAGGTAACAATGTGTAGCAGCCTTCAGATCGTCAAAAAATGCTCTCTTTCAGTTTAAAAAGGGATCCCTAATTGACGATTGACGCAGTTCCACAATGAATCGAGTGTGAGTTCTTTAGCAATGAAAAACATGCATTCGACAATTATCAACCTGCGTCGTGGCCAAAGCAGCTTGACTAGGGGTACCAAAAGGAGGTGGTCTGGGGGTAAGCCCCCAAGACATTTTTTGAGGACATATCCTCTTCTTTGGCTTAGAACACCTCTCCAAATCCCATGTTTGCTTGTGCTATAATAGAATTTTTGACCATTTTGTAACAGTTTTTTTATATATCAGCATCCCCAGGAAAATTTCTGAGTAAACTTCACTTTTTTGGCTTAGAATGCCCATATCAATCTCATGTTTACCAGTGCGAAATTGGAGAATTTGACAATTTTGTAACCGTTTTCTACGAATAATCAACCTTAGAAATTTTTTTGCGTAAACACCTTTTACTTTGTCTTAAAATGCTTCTCACAATCCAATGCTTGCCTGCCCTCAAAATAGAAGCCTTTAAAATTCTGTGGTGGTTCATCTAGAAAAATATTTAAAAACGTCAACTTTTACTTTGGCTTAGAGCGACTCTCCCCATCATTTTCCAACATTTTTCGGAAAAATTCTTACCTTACCCGACCAATGGCAACTCTACTTTATGCAACAACTCCGAACTATAGGAATTCCCATCCGGGACTTCAAATACTTTTGACCTACAGTATTTTAAACTTTCTGCTGATAAATGTCCGACAATCTTTGGATGAATATGGCTCAAATGTTGCATCGTCTGGACAGAGCATCACATGCTTTATAGATTTTCGTCACTTGAAATGGTGATTGAATGACAAATCCATATGACCAAGGCATAAGTTTTGATCAACTTATCATGTTCCACTCTCTTTCTACAAAATATTACAAATAGCTTAAACCATAGAGATGACCAAAGAAGTACATTGATGATTATGGCAGAACGTTTTTTATTAGGGATGTTTGAAGCGAGGGCATTTGAAGAAACTGATATTGTTACTTTCATGGTAAAACGAAGGGAAATTGAAATGAATAGAGAGCATTTGATTAGAATCATAATAAATGCTGCCATTTGTGAAATAGAACTTTATAGCGTTATAAAGCAGTGATTCTGATGGAGTATAAATGAAAGTAAATGGGAAATGAGGGTGGGGGTGGGGAGAAAAGACCCAGATGTAAGCGGAACAAGCAAAACTTTGAGGAAACCAACCGACTGCACTAAAATTTTTACAAAGTTTTTACATTTTTACAAGAAGCATGTGTCTTGAGTCTATAATTTGCTGAATACATGCACCTATGCTGTCAGAATCTAGTCAGTGCGTGTGCAGGCCTGGAGCATTTTAGCAGGCGAGCGTTACATCGCTCTCCTCGGTATAGTCAGGCGGGCAATTTTCAGTCTACCGTAAATCGTTGATAAAAGCGTATGAATAGACGGAAAATGTTAAGACTGGTCTTTAAACAGCTAGCTTTTCAGAATAAGAATGCCGTTCTCTGACAGAAATGAAACAACAGTTGTATATAGTCGTAAGTCAACCACACTTTCACTAACGAGGTTATGAACAGAACTAAATATAGAGCATTAATTAAATACAGAGTAGCATTCATTCTCTGTTTATACATTACTCAATTTGCCGAGTAATAAAGTACCAAAAAGAAGTGGAAGTATGCTTCAAGCAAAATAAAAAATATTCAGACGAAATAAAAAGATTCAGGCGAAATAAATACATAGTTTCTCAGGTAATATTTTTTCAGCACTCGAGTTTCTTAATTTTTTGACGATCTGCGATTGAGCTTCTCAAAAGGGCTTCTCATAAGAATTATATTTTAGTTCCAAGGGCAGTCCTGTTGGCATATTGTTCGAAAGTACTTGGCTTAACAGTCAATCCTTTTTTATCATTTTTGTAAACGAAGCCATTCAAACGATTTGTGCCGCTTGGCTTTTCAAAGTGTTTCGATTGTTTTCAGGTTGCTCGCGTGATTTTACAGGAGTAGATTACTTCCTATTTAAAGGTGAGGAATTGTATTCCTAGGTAAAAACAATAAGAGGATTAACTTCCTATCAATATTTTAGTTTCACTAAAAGAGGTGATGAGTAATGAAAGAAAGCACAAGGCGGGCGATTTCCTCGTGAACTGACATGAAGGCGAGCGACGAGAAGCTCGCCTTGCCGACTTGAGGCGAGCGTGGAGGCGCGCACGGGCGATCGCCCGCCTCAAATGGCCAGGCCTGCGTGTGCGTATAGGTATGGATGAAAAGTTGTAACTATGTATTGCATGGATTGTCATAAAATGCCCCAAATAGTCATTCATGAAATTCAAATTTCTTTCTCCATTCTTGCGAGAAAAAGGCCCGTCATTTTTTTATAAATTACGCAAAGGAATGGCCCGGTGGCGATCGCCACTTTGCCACCTAGGCTAGACCGCGCCTGACTGAGGTAAATTAAGAAAATAGAGATATAAGATACATTGAAAACTTACATTAGATGTATAATTTCAAACAGACAATAACGTTTATTTTTCAGTTGTACAAGAAGCTTCCCATGCTGCAGCAAACATAATTTGGGTGCCAGATGCCATGATCTATGCTTGCTGGAAAAGATGGCATTGTTCTTTTGGCTAATGTGGAATTTGCATGCCAGAGTGCATTTGAAAGATCTTTATCGCATAACCCAAGAGTAGCAATGGAATCAGACAGGAAATTAACCCATCAACTCAGCAATGGAGACTTGCACCTTGTCAATCATAAAGATACGACTGAATCTTTAGACAAACACCCAGAGCTTACTGAAGTTATCCATAATTTCAAAGACCATGACATATCTAAACTGAAGCGCCAAAGAACGATCAGTGAGTCTGCAGAAAGCCATCTGTACTGTGGACTGAGATATGAATTCCTGAAGCCAGCACTTGTCATGAGTGCCTGGTTCTTTTGTAGTTTTGTGACAATTATGTTAAACAAATATATACTTACGTCATTGGATGCAGATCCAGGAGTACTTGGTGAATTTCAGATAGTCATGACAACAGTATTTGGATTCATCGCAATGTACATGCCATGTGAAATTTTAAAGAAAAAGATCAAAACAAAACCAACTGAAAATTTTAGCAGAATTTACTTCCTCAGATCAATGTTGATATTAGGTTTGCTAAGGTGAGTATTGATTCAAACTATTTACCACTGTATATACATTCAGGGACCACGCATCCATTGGGCTAGCAGGGGCTAAACGCCCCTCACTTTTTCAAAGATATGCTTTAGAATTTTCACAAATAGAGAAGTTGTTGTTTGGTGGGGATGCAGTTCCCATGAAGTCATCACAAGTCATGTGTTTCAATGACTTTCTAAAAAAAGACTAGGAGTTTTAAGTCAGAAAAATAGCGTCTCCTAGAACTCTTCAATGTACAACAACTGAAAACCGCACACTGGTCTTTGGTCTATTTTAAAGAGTTTAAATGTTACTGAAAGTAATACATACATCATAATGCTCACCTGTATTTTTTTATCACATACTTCAAGTATATATAATGCAGTCTATTTGAATGAGAATCGACTTCTTCTCAAAAGCGAATTGTACATGAAGAGAAACCTTAAATTTCACAAAAGGGCATGTTCTGATGTCCTGAAAGGTGTGGTCTCAAAAAATCCAGGGCAAGCCCCAGACCTCCATTTTTACTCACTTTGCTCACAATTGAGCCCCTCCACTTTAAAACCATTACGCGGTACCTGTAAGCACTATTATACAAACTAACTATTTCAAACTATTTTTATCTTTACATTTACCATTTTGATGAATACGACTGGATGCTCCATAAAAATTTGAATCTGCTTTTAGCAGGCCATGATAAATCATACAATTGGTCGATTTTGAAGATTGATGATTCAATCTTCAGTCAAATCCTGAATGATACTCAAAATATTTTATCTTTTGGCGGCCTATTTCCTGAGCTATAAGCGACTTGTTGAAAATTCTTAGTTTTGAAACAATTGATTGAAAAACATCAATCAAAGTTTCTAAAGACATTAGACCTGAAAGTGAAGAATTTTATTAGTTATGATCAGTTGCACGAGCAGTCACTCTATCCTTGCACAGTCTTTAGTATTACATTTATCGATTGAAAAACATTTGTTTTTCGTAATTTCAATGAATCTTTTGTTGATAAAAAGTAAAGGGTTTTCTCTTGTCCTTCTAACTTCAGTCTGTATGAAATTTGATTGATTTTTTTATTGTTTTAGGCTCTTTGCAAGCCAATAATTTGAAGGAATCACTTATTGCTCACTAAGCAAGCCGTTAAAAAAGAGATGAAAAATTGCTATTTTATTTCGGATTTTGCCTTACTGTAGGATTAAATCATCAATCATCAAAATTGGCCTAGTGTACAATTTATCATGGCCTGTTAAAAATGGATCTACTTTTTTGGCACATCCGGTAATTTGAATATTACTGTATAATGGCTGAAATTTTTTTCTAAATGCCACGGTATGTATTTGCAATCATAATCAAACATTAATTTTAAACAATGAGTCAGTTTAGACATATTGGAAAGGGTACGTTAGATGAGAAAATTTATGTGCCAAAAATGATTTTATTATTTTAAAGTTAAAGGTGATGTTGCCCCAAAAAAAGATGCGAAGTTTGTTTACACATGATTGTTCTTTTTGTAGATTTGGATCAGTGGTATCATCAGTTGTTGCATTGAAAAATGTGGCAATATCATTTTCAGAGACCATAAAATCATCAGCACCACTCTTCACAGTCATTATTGCCTACATTTTGTTAGGTAAGAAAAGATTCAAAATTTAATTTGGAAATGATTTGCTTGACGCAATATGCTGTAACTGTGTTCTCCGAGTCAAAGTCCTAAATGCCTCATTTACATCAGAGTCAGCACAAGGGGAGGGGGGGGGGCTGTGCAGGACATGTCATTAGGGTCAGTTTTAGTTGTCCATGGATTGTTTTATAGAAATTCCTTGGTATGCCTTTTGTCCTCCCCACTTTGAAATGTTTACAAATTTCCACCCTGCATTTTTAAGACTGGCACCACTATTGCTTTACAGTCTTATCAACTGCAGATATTTAGTCCTATTTTCCAGCGGAGTGGTGGGTTTTGAACCATTGAAGCAAACGTTTTGTTTTAGCAAGCTACTGTAGGTTTCTTATAAAAAGCTGTTATATAATTGAATAAATTTTTTTATTTCATAGGGGAATATTCTGGAATTTATGTGAATCTTTCGTTGTTACCAATAATGTTTGGTCTTGCAATATGCACATCATTTGAAGTCAGTTTTGCATTGCTTGGTTTTTCAGCAGCACTATTAAACAATATTTTGGACTGGTAAGTGCAAAGTTGTAGCCAAATCAAAAGAAACCATGAATTTTTTATTTTTACTCTTCACTTGTTGATTACATACCATTTGAACAAACATATTTCTGAAGCAAGATTGCACAAATCTTCACGATTTCAAGATCATTTTGGCGCCAATTCTCTATCAACATTTAGCGCAAAGGCTTATATTAACTTTTGAGATGTTTTTAAGCTTTGGCTACTTTCAGGAAAGAACAGTCTCCAAAAGTTTGAGTTGTTCCTTTTTAGTTAGGCTTAACACAATTGCTGTATCTTTTTCAATTCCATATTTGATAGGATACAACAAAGAGCTACAGTCGGAATTTTCTTGGAAAATAAGGTTTTGGGAAGGGGTATAGACCATAGTCTCTTATCATTAAGTTTCCCTAGATGATTTCCAATATCTTACAAAATCTTGGGTCGAAAACGATGGCGATTAATTCTGAGAGAGAAGCAAACGATATGAAATTTTAAAGCTTGTTCTTGAATGGTCGTAATGGATGGAATTCACCAAGCTACATCTCAAAAGTTAGCTAAACCTTACTACTAGAGGTTGCCTTTCAATAAACTCTCATAGAAGAGAAATGTTTGTCAAAACTCTGCTTTCACAGTCAACACCTGTGAAAGTCAACCACGCGGAAATATGAATTCAAATTCTTACGTTGCCATAATTTCAATATAGGAATATGAAAATTTGTTCCTATATTAAAGTTTGTAAGCAGAACAAGACGCAAAAATGCAAAATCTCAAGCTATGAAAAATGTCTATTTTGGCGCTCTTGTCTTGAGGTAGATTGATACAAAACTGCAAATCAATGCTAAGGCGGAAATTTAAATATTGTGTGGAGATGTTTACCCTTTAACAATTAACAGCTTCTTGTTAACAGCAAAGAACTAGAAGGAAGCTCAAATAAATCAAACAAAGAAATAAAGTGTTGATGTTTGCATCTTTTCTTATGTTACAGCATCCAAAATGTATACTCGAAAAAGTTGCTCATTGGGGATCAAAATTATAGGTGAGTTAAGTGTATTCTATTTTCCATTTTTACATTCATCTTGAAGGTTTTGGAAGTAATTTCTTACATAACTTTTTGCCTGCATTAATATTCTTCCTGTACGGAATTTGCTTTTTGCTGTTTCTTGAAAATATTCTTTATCCATCCTCGTTTCTCTTTTCGTTCAAGAATAGTATCCTTCAGATATCCCTTTAATCTCTTATTCTCTGCATCCACCACCTGTGAGAGAAAGAAGATGAACAAGTTTCTTGTAACTTGCACATTTATCGAGGGAAAGTTCCGTTAAAGCTTACTTTAGAACATTTCAAAAACAAACTCATCGAAAAACAGCTGTGAAACTGTGTAAACAGTTGAAATCTATTTCTTCGTAGAGGAGTATTTTTTAAATTATGTCACGTGATTTACATTAAACGCAAACAATTTCGCACGTTAATATTTTCGGACATTTCAAAGGTCCGAAATATTTAGTGTCTGAAATGTTTTAAATTGAAGAGAAATGACAAGAAAGAATTTTTAGTGTTTGAAAACGTAATTTCTTGCTCACGAAACATTTTGCATAGGAAAGGAATGTGTTGGGAGAGCTACTTCGCGAAACATCATTATAGTTTTTCAACAAAATCCACTTCAGCAATCATTCCCATCATCCTCGACAATAATTATTAAATCGAACTTTCTGACAAATATCTCTTTGAAAACTTAAAATGAAACACTTTTGGTAAAATTATAACATTTTTATCATAAAAAAACCTAAGAAAAATGTAAATTGACTGTTTTCCATAGTCGTCCGAAATTTTTCTAAACGTCTGAAATTCCGTTAAAAAGTATTAGAATTTTTTTCAGAAAATATTTTGTCCGAAATTTATTCGTCCTAACTTTTTTTGCTTTTAATGTACAGCTAATTTTCAGCATTTCAACTTGTAATGAAAACTTTGAACTAACTTTGTCGTAGCGTTTTCAAAGTGGTTTAGTCTGATGGAAACAAGTAGCGGTTTCTTTCAGGAGAGCGTATCAAACTGAAATTTGCTTACTAAACGTTGATTTAGGACAGTCTGGTATCTGAGCCAAACGTATGGTAACTTATAGCCGACGAATGGGAATTTTAAGGCTGCCACACATTGTTGAAGAAGGGCTCCGCTAGATCTTTTGATTCATGCAAACCGTTGAACAACCATCTGCAAACACATTAAATCTGCGTCATACCATAATTACCTCTGCCCGTTGCTTCGCTTGTTTGAGTGCTGTTGTTGTTGCTTCTAGTCGTTTATCCTTTTCATGGAATTTCTTGCACGTGACGCAGCCTTTGTTCATTACTTCTTCAACGTTCTGTTCCATTTCTTGCATTTTTGATAAGGTAATTTCACTCTCTGCTTTCAATTGCCCGTATTTAGCCTTCATGGCATTAAGTCTCGCTTGCAACTTTTCTGTGAGCTCGTTTCTTGCCTGTTGAAAATAATTGGATTAGTCCGTTTGAAATTTGGTCCAAGGCATCCCATTTTCGATGCGGTACGGGATCCGCCTTGAAACTTATATCTACGGTATGTTTGACAGGCAGCTGTGATAAATCGTACATTGCAGGCAATTTTAGGAGTTGCAACAATAGACAATAACGCTAAAGATGGCGGCTCCAAAGACTCCATTATGTTTTGCTGCAAAGCATGCTGGTAAAAGCTCCCTGACGACTACTTAACGACATGAAAATTTCAGTCTGCCGTTTCGACTAGCTAGTTGTGGTAAAGTTGGGGAAAAGAAATCAATTTAAACAAATAAGACAATTTAGTGGTAGTCCGCTTTGGTAGTGGTAGTAGTTTTTACCAGCATGCTTTGTGCGGCCGCCATCTTTAGCGTTATTGTCTATTATATTTATTCGATACAGTATTCTACATATAGTATTCAGTATTATATGTTATAATTATTGCATTAAAACATATAATTGCACTGATTATAATTCAAGAAGAAGGGTTCAACGACATCTTTGTCATTATATCCTTGAATTTAGCTGTTCCAAATTTCTTAGTGCTTCTCAAACATAGTACTACAGGCTTTCTTAAATTTTGGCCATGCTAGTTAAACCAGTTTCTTATTAAAAAAAAACGTGCAATACAAACAATCAACAATCTCATTACCTCTAACTCTTCAAATTGTTTCTCTTTTTCTCTTTTCTTGATCAATAAACACTTTAATTCCTGATTAGCTTCCGCCAATCTTGAGCATTTATCTTTGGTCTTCATCAATCCCTTCTCTAATTTCTTCACACGTGCTTCTTCGATCATACATTTCTCTTGGTAATTCTCGAGCTCCTGTTGCACAATGTCAAACTCTTCTCGTTCGTGGGTTAAGATATCTGTAATTTCTTTCAAATTTGCCGAGGTCTTCATTAATGAAGTGTTTGTATCTACGTTGACTTTCATCATTAATTTAAATGAAACTCGCCGAAGTTCGATGACCTTCTGCAGCTCTTCTGCTGACTCTGTTTTGACTCTTTGATGAAGACCCTGAAATGTAATCATATTTAGATTATTTGATTATTTGCATAGCAGTTTAACAAAATTTAACTCAGTTTCTTGAAGTTTGCAAAGTTTGGTAACAACCATACTCCAAAGAATAGCTATTGCTGGATCGGGGCTTCCTACTGTTGGATGGAGGTTTGTGAGCAAATGCTGGGTCGAGCTTCATTTGCCGACAACCATTTTTCCGTAGGGGTATCGCACTGCCTGCCGACATCCCTTCTCGGCAGCCTTATTTGACTGGATGGCGCAAAAATGTCCCTGGCTTCAACAATCAGCAAATTTGATAGCGATTCTAACCTCATAATTTTTTTCTGTGTCAAGGAGCGATTTAGTCTCAGTAAAAAGATCTTTTTATCCTTCAGAAGGAAGACTATGATAATCTAGTTCGTAAGATGTTATTTTTAGCCATTTCATCAGGCACCACATTTCTGTCAAAAGGCTCCTTCTTGCAATGATTTTTAAACATTTGATTCCTACGTCGTTACTGTGCTTCCACAACAAGATTTATCGGAAATCCTCGAATAAGTCCCCCACTTTCGAATAAACGCCAACCCTCAAATAAGCCCATTTGGGGCATTTGAATTCCACACAACATTGAATTGTACATCAATGTGTACATTTTTTGTCTGGGTAGCATTTTTATCATCGTTATATTTCGATGTTACACTTTTTATATATCACTTCCCGTGAATACTAGTTCAGACGTTTTTCACTTTGTATATACCTTTATCAGCTAGAATAACAGAGTGTCATCATTCATCTACCGTACTATTTAATAAGTCCCATCCGAATAAGCCCATCAAGCATTCATGTTTATAAATAAACCCTTGGGGACTTGTTGGAGTATTTACAGTCCACGATGATGGACATTGCATGCCTGAAACATGCCTTGGCAATTTAAAAAATGCCTCGGCTTTTTTTTAAATGCAAGAAGTTAAAGGGCGGGAAAGTACACAACTGGGTATGATGGTAATCTCTTGCGACTTCATAGTATTCCGCAAACTTAGAAGCTCCTGAAAACACAAAATTCTCTATTTTAAGATTGTCTGTAGACTATGACATATCCCTAGTATCAATTTGTTCCATTGTACAAATGCATGAGACACTAAAGCGTATGATATATAGCACAATCAAATGTGGTGATATTTAAACGGAAACGTTTTGACAACCTGATGTACCGTATTTCCTCTAATAAATGCCTAGCCTCAAATAAACGCCCCCTCTAATAAACGCCGCACACATCAGATCGACGCTTTATTAGAAAAATTACAGAAAGTGCAAAGAAGAGGATGTAGTAAGTTATGTTACAGACATTGGTTGATTTCTGGTTATCATGCAAACAAGTTGTGTTTAAATTTGCTCTCAATAGGCCTTCCGAAATTGTGAAAATATAAATATTGCATTAATTAAAATAGCTACACGGAATAAAGATTTACAAGGTTCAGATTTAACTCGATATGTTTTCATGCAAAACCACCAAGCTTTTCTGTTAAATATTTCCCGTGAGGAGACAGCTAAGTACAACTTTTCGATTGTTTAATAAACGCCGCACCAAATTCCTTCAAAAATTAATAAACGCAGGGGGCGTTTATTATAGGAACTACGGTATACTGGGTAAATAAAAAATTCCTCTATGTTCGCCGAGATATTGAGATGGTGATTTATTTGCCAGTTTCTGTGAATTATAACATTGTTTTATAGCGGAAATGCAATCATGTATGTGATATTCAAAAATCTGAGATGTTTTCGAACGTTTTTCTTGGAAGCTTTCTTGATTTTGCTGTAGCTGTACAAGATTTATTAAACGAAGGTGAAGATCAGCTAGCAAATATCACAAATTCAATTAAACTGGTGCGTGGCACAGAATTTCTTCAGCCTGCAGTGGCCTTTCATGTGTTCAGGCTAAACACGTCTAAAACTTGTAGCTCAGAATCCAGCTGTATCTCTAAAATTGTTGATGACATAAAAAATCTGATTGCAGTGGCTAATGCTACAGAGTTCATAGAATATATCTTTATTTGCATTTTATCTGCCGGTATTTGCCTGCATTAGGGGAGAAAGTAATGGTTTTTCGGAAGTTTTGCTTTTACAGCTCCTTTAAGAAGTTATGTCGAGGGTCGTAGCTTCAAATCACACCTCATGCAATCTTTCTTTTGCTGATATCCTTTCATTTCTCAACTGCATCAATAACCGACCATTTTGTCTCTCGAGGGCTGCATTGTCACGTTCCAGTGCATTTCTTTCATCCCAATATGGTGCTGATTCTGTCTGCAGTAGTCGTATCGTTAAGGCCAAACTTGTGTTGTCTGCATGCTCAGCAGGCGACGGCAAAGAAACTTGAAACTTTTGTTGAACCATTCTCTTTGCTGTTGTTATGGAACCAAATGTGTGTCTTGGGTTTACATAGTTGCAACGCAAGTGCAGCCTGGACGCTGGAATCACGATTTACTGTCTGTCGTCTTCCTTACAACTGCCGGTGCTCAAGCTATGCTGATAGCGTGTTACTGCTATAAAGAACTTTACCATTGCTCACTTTCTCGTCTAATCATGACGTCAGATCAAACGACATCGAGTATCAGGGGGTTCAACTGCAAAAATTATCACCTGACTTAATTGAAAAACTCCTGAGATTCGAAATCACAACTCTCAACCTACTGAGCCTGTGTTCTAATTTCCCAGCTACCGTATAGACGCGGACATCATGGCACCAAGTATACAAGGGCGTGTCCTTCTACCTGAATATAGGGGCAATGCCCTTATACGTATACGAGTCCGCTTTGAGAAAATCATGAAAATGAGAGGTGGTGCATTATTTATTATGATTTTCATTGATTCTTGCTGAATGGTCTCTTATCAACAGCTCTCCTTGTTGCATACTTTCCCTTTTATATATATATTCTCATAAAAATACAACATTGACAAACTACAATTACTATACCGCAAGGAGCATGGTAGTGCATATCAACCCTGCAGCATTTACACAAAAATACAAATATAAAATTAACAAAACTAACTGAAATATTACAAATACAAATTCAACGGAAGAAAAAGTAAGTGCTAATGTATGGGAGGTTGCAGCGATGGAATATTTAGAAGCGTTCTGTAGCATGAATGAACTTTAGGGTTGCCTCAAGTAGGTGCTTATTGATGTCAATGGTTAACCTTTCGTCGCCATACAAAATGAATTTGAGTAAAACTTCATTTGAAAGAGAGGAAAAACCATGAGGTAGCAATATTGTATTTACGCTATTGAGAAGATCAGATCTAGGCCCGTTATAAGAATGACAAAGCTTTCCTACTTTCCTTTGGTCCCTTAAAAAAGTAAGTACATGGCACTTCAAGCCCATTTCCTCTTTAGTTTTCTCTTTTCCCAATAAGCAGGGAGAAAATTTATATAAGGGCAAGCCCTTTATGCGAGTCGATTTGGAAAAGTAGAAAATGTCATTTTTTAATATTTTCGTTATAAAGGCATGTTCTTATATCCGCGTCTATACGGTACAAACTTAGAATTATTTCCCTTAGTGCAAGCAAAGCTGTTGCGTTGTCAAAAACCATGCTTGTTTTTTGTCACAAAAATTCCAATGTTTGTGAGCCTGTAATTTTGAATTTGTTGTCGGATTCCAACGAATTGCTCTTCTTTATTTACTTACATGCAAACTTGAATACACAAATTTCCTAAAAATCAGTTGCTCGTCCACTAGTACGAGAACTTCTCATTGCTTGAATGTTTAGTTTTTGAGTTATCAAGATCATGAAACCCAGGAGAGACAGGCCTGAAAGTTAGGCCATGTGGATAAAGTTGTGAAGGCAGGCCTTCCAGGTACTCTACGCAAAATGATGCTTATGCTTCAAGCTATACACGAAAATTGTAATTGTGATTATGGTGGAGACGAGTAAATTTCATAAGTCTACTCGAAATTTGAGGTATTAATGACCAATTTCAGCAAAGGAAATTGTCAGATTTTAATGTGTATTACTACGGAAAATGACACAAGATGATGCTTATGCTTCAAGCTATACAGGGAAATTTTAATTGTGATTATGGTGGAGACGAGTAAATTTAATAAGCCTACTAGAAATCTGAGGAGGAAATGACCGATTTTGGCAAAAGAAATTGTCAGATTTATATCAGTTTCTTCTCAACGAGCAGCACTTGGATGAAATTTGATTGAAAGTTACAAAGGGCCATCGAACATGAATACATATTAATTTATACATTTACCTCATAACGTATTTTCCTTGCCTCCTTGATATCTTTCTCTAGGCGACCATTTAGTCGTTTGAGCTCTGCATTCTTGTTTCTTAATTTTACACATTTTTCTTCATCCTTTTGCTTCATCTCCTTTGAAAATTCTAAATACAGTTCATGATATCCCCCGAGTGCCTCTGCGAGGTTTTTTGGCTCCTCAATATTCTCCTTAGGTTCTTCTGCCATGCGAGCAAAGAGGTCAGCGAAACCAGCACAAAACGACTGAGGCTCCTTGTTGCGAATTTGAACTTTCGAAGTTTCGTTTCATGAATTGTTACGTTAAATTGTTTCATTGATGCCGTTCTCGTGCGTTGATTTGGTGTTCTACTAAACACGGGGGTAACTCTGTCTTATCAACTTGAATTTTTTACGACAATTCTTACTGTTCAGTTTTCACCAAATGAATACTGTATTTTCGAAATAAAGAAACATTATTTTCAGCTATCTAACGTTACCTGATGTTTGAACGTTAGTTGAATATTGACAGACAGAGATGCTAAACGCATTTTTTATAAGGATCTTAGGTCCGGGTAGCAAGTTTTTTAAACTTTACGACATTTTTGCTACAAAAGTTTCTTGCGAGTTTTTTGCTGAAAGGGCTTCCAAAGTACAAAGTAAGATCTCAAAACAAGTATTAACAGAAATTTCAAAAAACATGTCGGTACTGTACAGTTTCAAAAACATTTTTGAGTCACAAAAGTTTTATGTGAAAAGATTTTGAGGCAAATTGAAGCAAGTAAATGCATTTTATATTGAAAGGGAAATTCTTTACAAATTTATTTGCTGAGATTAAAGCCAAGAAACTCAAAACATTCCAAAACCCCGGACATCTAATAAGAGACAGACTGTAATATTCGTCATGTTTTCTTCTTTAGTCCAATGGAATTACAATTCTACACAAGCGTTGCTGCGACCATAGTACAACTACCTTTCTGGTTAGTCTTCATGGTATGTTTGCCCTCACTTTGTCTTATTCGTACCCTTGTCCAACATGTGGTCCAAAGAAAATTGATCACTTATTTGCTGAGTTGGGCTCTTCAAAAATAAAGTTCAATTTTTTAAAATTCAAAGCTTCATTAGAGATCAGGTATGGTATACCTAAAAACGTTAGCTCTCGGAAAACGTTTACCTGATACTTTTCATACCGGGTGATTCACAGAAAGGCTTAGATGTTTCTGAGCCTGTAATTTGCTACTGGGTTAGTGAAAAACAATCCCCGTTTGAGAAGCTACTGTCCCCTTGGTATGAAAGCAATAATAATGGCAAATATCTTGTTTGATAGCGGACATGTTCAATTGGATTTTAAAATTTGCCTGACTGAAATCTGCCACTGCGTTCTGAATTTATCAGGGATTTTCTCGAGAAAGCTTCTTCAAGGAACTTTCAAAAATTGGCCTAAAATCACAATCAAATTTTCCTAACATTTCTGCCTTACAGCAATGACTTGAGCACGCTTTAGCACGTGTTATCCTTTGGGAGGATAAAAATGCCATTTAGGAGCATAACAAATTATTCTAGAGAACTCCCAAGAGGATGACACGTGCGTATGAATGCAATGTTACTACTGTAAGGCAGGAAAACTGAAGAAATCTGATAATCGTTTTCAGCCGTTTTTGAAGCTTTTTAAAAGAGGCTTGTCCAGAAAATCCCTCATAATTTCAGAGCAGAGCGGCCGATTTAAGCAATGTAAATTTTAAAATCAAATTGAGCATATCCTGCATCAAACAGGGCATTTGCTAATATTATTGCTTCAGTATCCAGGGAACCATATCATTTCAAACGAGGATTGTTTTGTTTTACTCGCCTGGTAGCTACCGAAATCATTTGCGAGGCTGTGTTATTCGCAAATTTGATCAAGAATCTAGGCATGTTTTTCCATAGTCGCTTGTAACTTGTTAACGATACTACCGATTACGACCAATAACGTTTGTCTCTAAGTTGACATTTTAGATGCACAATGATTATCAGTTTGAAAGAATCTGATCAATAATTGAAAAACTACCGGCTGTTTGAGTTTTTGTGAGAACTGTTTTTCCGATGCGGTTAAACCCCATTGGCAAAATGCTCCTCACAAAAACTCAGGTTCTTATATAGAACTCGAAATTACTTCACTTCCACCCCCAACTACTCACACTATACAAATCTCTTTTACGCTCTACCCTGTGGAGTACTGTTCCCACGTGTGGGGTGGTGCGCCAAGAACAACATTATCCTTGATTGATAAAATCCGGTCAAAGGCCATTCGTCTCATCAACGACCACAATCTCACTCAAAACGTTGAATCCCTTGCTCACTGGCGCTGTGTATGTATGTATGTACCGGGTGAATCAGAAAAACGTGGGGCGTTTAGCAAGCCATATTCTGGTGAAAAATAAGTCAAATCGGGAGCATTGCAGTTTTATAGTGTAAAATAAAGATTGAATTAGTTACAGAAATTTAATTTGTTAAAATTGGTTATTTCTTTCAATATCTATTTGCAATTTTGTGACAGCTGTTTTGGTGAAAATTATCGCTAAGAAAAGACTTTTCAGCTTGCTAACAATGACAATTAAATGGCTAGTCCCCTAGGGATACAACATAAGTAACATTAGTTTTTCCTTTTGTGCTCTAACACAATGCATGCCTTGTTTCAATTTTTTGGTAGATAAACAATATGTTTGTCATGGTTTAGAAGGTCACAAGTGCATGAATATGAATTAATTTGAAGGCGTATTCTTGCGAAACACCATTTTATTAATATCGCTCGTAATTTTGGAATGGAAAGGCCGATTTCGATCAAACAAATTTTCATACATAAGTTTGCTTTTCTTCTATGCAATTAACTTTAAAGAAACGAATTTTCAAATTAAACTGCATCAATAAAAATTGGCAAACGCCCCACGTCTTTTCTGACTCACCCGGTATATAAATGTTTTTCCGACTCACCCGGTACACGTATTTATGTTGACGGCAAATAATAAACTAAAACGATGCTTCAATCCACCTTTTCAAGGTAAGAGCGCCAAAGCGGAAATTTTTTATTTGTTTGAGATTTTGCATTTCTGAGTCTAGAATCTTGCTCTGCGTACAAAGTAGCATAGAAACAAATTTTCAAATTCATATCTGTCTTTATTTCGAAATTATGGCGATATAAAGAATTCAAATTCATAAGGGCTTTGACCGCGAAATCAAAGTTTGGACAAATTTTTGTCCGAACTTTGTTTTCACGGTCAAAGCCCTTATGAACTCAAATTCTTTATGTTGCCATAATTTCGAAATAAAGACAGATATGAATGTAAAAATTTGTTTCTATGCCATACTTTGTACGCAGAAGAAGATTCTAGACTCAGAAATGCAAAATCTCAAACAAATAAAAAAATTTCCGCTTGGCGCTCTTACCTTGAAAAGGCGGATTTAATATATCTCAGCATGGGCGGTAGGAGACGCGTGGATTGCTTTTTCAAAAATATTGTGGTTATTTTTTCAGTATTTTTCAAAAAGCAATCCACGCGTCTCCTACCCCCCATGAGCTCAGCTGTCCCCTCATGGGAAGATGGACAGAACGAAAAACGGAGCAATAGATCGATATCCTAAGAGCATGATACTATTATTGCATTTCTATATGCTAAAATAATCTTGTTTCATTTTTAGGATCTTGGCAACAAAATGGTTCAAATAAATCAATATTTGGTTGGAATATTACTACTTAATAGTGTATTATTCTACTTCCAAAGTTTCACTGCATATCTGCTAATGTCATTGATTTCACCAATAACATTCAGGTAAGCCATTTTCACCAGAAATCACTTTTGTTATACATAAGGACAAAATAGCGAGCCTGGAAGCACACGGTAGAAACTTTGCTTGCTTCAATAAGTGGCTTCAGCTATTACTCGCTACAATTCTTTTGTATCCTCTGAAAACCCAATTCTTCCAAACAGTAAATCCTCGCATATAAAAACCTACAAAAATAAGAACACACAGGCTGTTTTTCCTAAATTATGCACCTCGTAATTAAGAACCGGTTTCAGAACCTTTAGACCCTGAAATTAATCTAAGGACCTTTAAAATAAAATAAAATAAAATTCAGCCTGGCTCTCAAAAAGGTAGGTTCTTATCTGCGGGGATTTGGTGTATTTCACAGATTTCAAATATGAATTCGATACCCAGTGACTCAAAAAATGTCCACCTGTTTGAAAAATCATCGCAGCAAAAGTCCTTGCGCTATAGTCATAGAGATTAATTTTTCTAATAGCTAAAAGATTGGAATATTTTTTGTATTTTATTGGAAATTTTTAAGGTAGTTGTCCCTTGGTAAATTCGAAAGATTGAAAAAATAGGTATTGCAGAACATCCGGAAAAAGGCCTAAAACGCATGATCAAATCTTCCAGGTCTTTTGAAATGCATTCGAAATCCTTTTGAGAATTAGCATAACTAACAAAAAGAAAAGGATTAACTGAAACTGAGACGGAAACTGAAATTCATATCTTATTTATTGCTCTGAAGTATTGAAAATAGTAAAACTGACAAGCTGCGTTTCTTTTATTTCGAGATGCCATTGGTCGTGCGTTTTAGGCAATTTGCTGGATGTTCTGCAAACTAATTTTTTGAATCTTTCGAATTTACCACCGGATCACTACTTTGAAAATTGCCAAAAAAATACAAAAAATACTTCAATCTTGTAGCTATTAGAAAAATAAATTTTATGATTATAGCGCAAGTAAATTTGCTGCAATGATTTTTCGAATAAGTGGACATTTTTTTTATCCACCCAGTATATTGCCCACAGTTTTAAAGCATACTTATCAAACTAGGCCACTGTGTATTCCTAGTAGCAGCTCTGAGTAGTCCATTTCAAATGTTAATAAACTTGGTCAAATAAATTTGCACGACCTTGTGAGAAATGGCTTACTGCTTGAAAGTATATATTTCATGAAAAAGTTGACCTAATATTTGAAATTAGGAAGCTGGCTTTCGGTAGATATGAGTCTGACTTGCGAAATGTTTTTAACCAAAAATTTGTGGGAAGTCCTGAGGTTATGGGCAAAAAAAGATTAAGGACATTGTTTGCAGTAGAACTTTGGATCAAGCTGTAACTTGGAATAATGTAAGAATCTATAGATATTTCTTTCTGGTTTTGAAGATATCTTGACTTTGACTTCGATTGGCTTTATCAGCGGGATTAAACCAGTTGATTTAAGAAAACAAGGTATGCACAACTGAGCTCACGACAGATCATTCAGCTCCTCCCCGCTGATATCTGGAAATACGAGAATAGAGTTTTGGAGGGCCTTTGAATCATGCGTTACTTCCTTTGCTGCTTTGATTTGATTTGATTTTCTATCTTTTCTACCCATGGTAGCCCCTCAGTTAGAATCACTGATTTAAAGAGGGCCATGCTAAAAACTTATACTAATTTACAATAAATACAAGATATGCTATATATAATTAAACTAAAATTAAAAATTGTCATATAATGCACAAAGAAAAACTAAAACAATTTTAGGTTTTCTATTTTTGCAGCTCCTTTTTTTAATGCTCTTAAGGTAGAGGAATTTCTGACTTCAGTGCAAAGACTGTTGCAAAGTTTGGCGCCTCGGTACTAGAAGCATTTCTGCCCCACTGCCGATTTTGATAAGGGCAACCTGAGGTTGTTATCGGCGTTCCTAAGAGAACGAATAGCAGGGTTTCTACTCTCGCAAACATGTCCTTAATATAAGAAGGCACCTCACCATTAAGGGATCTGAAAGCCATTTTTTGTGATTGAAAATCAATAAGCTCCCTAATAGTGGGCCATTCAAGCGCCCAAATAACTGGTAAGGCGGTCACATCAAGTGGACTGTTTGTAACCAGCTTTCTCTAATTTAATTGCGCCTACTACTTTGAAAAGACCTTAAGAAAATAGATTTCACCCCGTCAGCGCAGCCAAACTCAATATTTATTCTGATTTGACTGAGTGCGCTCAGATGGTAAATCTATTTTTGAGTAGGGTGTACAGGGGTAAATTGGGTAAGCTTGGAGTAAAGTGTGCAAGGGGGAAAATGTGGATAAATTTCGTAAAAATCATGATTCCTATATTTTCTCCAGCTCCAACTGTTTGAACTACCTTCTTTGATGTTGTGAATGTTGATTTAGCAGTTTATGATCTTCCGTTTTCTTGCAATCAACAACAATACCCATTTCACCCCCAGCCGACCCATTTTAACCTGCAGACCAATTTTAAATTGCTTTGTCATATCGGAGACTTGAATCTTTTGTTTTACAAATTCACCATTGCCGGTGCAAATCAGACCTCAGGGGTGTACTCCCTAACTTTCAATACGGGGGCGTCCGTGCCAATATTTGGGGTCTGAAATCTTACATTAAATCAATATTTGGGGTCCATGAATCTGAAAAAGGGAGGCAATTCGGCGCAACTCATTACGGTGACCCATTCAATCATTCGCACACCATGACAATATTTGGGGTCTCAATATTTAGGGGTAAGTATTGAAATACTGGCATGGACCCCCTCCCCCCGTATTGAAAGTTAGGGAGTAACCCTCCTGTAAATCAGGGTTCCCATTGAACGCTTCAAACTATTAATAATCTTATTGCTTTCTCATTGCAGTGTGGCAAGTACAGCAAAGCGTGCAGTATTGATATGGTTCTCTATATTGGTCTTTGGGAACAGTATTACAGTATTAAGTGCCATAGGGACATTTCTAGTAGTTATTGGGGTGTTTCTGTATCACAGAGCAAGACACAGGGAATCTGCAGAACGTTTAAGACTTTTAGCGGAAAAAGAAATGAGGGAACTTAATATCTAATTTAGGCACAGGTTGCAAGTCTTGATTCCCTGTACAAATAGTTTCAATTTTACTGCCTTGGCAAAACGAGCACTCATTGTTTGCCAAAAATTTGAGATTTGCTCGTCAGGTAAAATGTTTGTCCGTTTGGTCACGTCGCAAAAGGTTGCTTGACAAACATTTTAGCTTGTGACAAGCAGAAAATGGTTTTGAAGTTTTAAAAAGCATTGCCCAACGAATTGTGCTTGTCCTGCAATGTTTGCAATATGGCCAAACCGGAAAAATTGCTTGGCAAGCAAAAAATGCTTCCTCGTTTGGCCAAGGGCTTAAGAAAGTCACACAAAAGTGTGTTAAGATTTTGAAAAATTGTTAAGGAAGTTTTGTTCATACTTTGACTAAGGTACGAATTCTAAAATGGAGTAAATACTGGTTTTGGTTTATCAAAACAGTTTTTCACAGGTTGGTTTACACTTTATGACATTCTTTCGCTATTTATGACTGCAGAACGTTCGTAGCTCATTCCATCCAAATATATTTTCCATATCTAACTAAATAACTTCCATAAATTAGATGGACAAATAACTGTTTAGCAGCAAAGTTTGCACGAATCCTCGAATCATTGCTAAACAGACATCGATCTAAAGAATAAATTAGGAAGGTAGCTTTGTTGTTTAGGAATTCTAACAGCTTTTCTTTCCAAATCTGAAAACATATTTCCTACTGTTATCAAGGTTTAAAGACGAGGAATAAAAAGCCTTGTGTGTGAAAGGATCTTCCCTAAATCAATCGCGGAGTCGCTATTTTGGCACATCTTGGTTGTCTCTTGGAATCCGAACGAACTTCCATGCTTTACTCTTTCACGCTTTCCTACGATACGTTTGGTGTTGCGCAACACCAAGAAAAGTGAGCGACTCAGAAGCAATTTGTGTAGGGAAGCACGAAGCAGAGCAAAGCAAAGCATTGACAAAATAACGACTCACCAACTGATTTAGGTAAGATTTCGTGTCATTCTTTTACACTCGAGGCATCCTACTCCTTGTGGTTCAAACCGTACTCTTTAAGATCTCTCTGTTGATATCCGTTTGACATACATAGGGATAGGTTATATTTGGAAACATTATTCTCTATAAAGATTTTAGCAGCACTGCAAGCTTCTCTACAATTTTAAACGCCGAAGCCCGTTACATTGGCAGTGAAGCAAAAATTTGAAATTCTTTAATTCAGTAAACCTAGAAGACTATTTTATTGACCGGTATGATGTCACTTTTCGTGAAGTCATACAATTTGTATGTGAAGATAATTATTGAAAAGTTTAGAAACTTTTTACACCTGGTTCTAAAAGATTTGCAACCTGCCGTTTACGTATTGGGTCATAAATCATTGGGTTGTACTGTTTTCTTCTAACGTATAAATTCACTAGACATTTACTATAAATTTGTTTATGTAATCATTCCGCGATTAAGATGGAATAGTATAATTATTTCAGTATTTTTACATGCTAATTTTTAAAAATGAAATTGAGTAGCCTCTTTTTGATTTGGTGTGTGAATTTCTAGGAGCGGAAAGAAAAATGCAGACTTTACTGCACACCTGGATTGCCAAAAAAATCTTTGCCTATCTGCCAGCACATCGAAAATGAACTACTGAACCCATTTTTCAAATTGTTTCATTCTCCCACAGTCGAAGACAGAACAAAACATGAAGTTTTGTTTCAATTCTTAAGCTGTCATTTAACAACCGATTTAACCAAATAAATTTCATAATCACATTTAAGTTGATTTGTTAGCTGAACAACGATGGTCAATGTTCATGAATCTGACGAATAGTTAGCACATTGCAGGCATGCAAACGTTTTAAATTTTTTTACTCGCCCGGTAGACATTTTAGCTATTCTGCAAAAAAAGTCTGGATCGAGCGACATTTTTCTTCGTTTGCCAATTTGGTGGAGATTTTTCGAATTTTTGCATGAACACAACAGCGATAAGGCTACCACCCCAATTGTTCGAATCAAAATGCAAAAAAAACAATGTCACTCTATCCAGATTCTTGCAAAATAGCTGAAAGTGAAAGGTCTTCTCCATAAACCAATGGTACCCACAGGAGGCCCAACGTATAGTGGTGAGGGGCATTTGCATAAATTCTAACTCGTGCACTGTCAAGATCTTACCTTACGTTGGAATCTGTTGTTGAAAGTACTTACATATGAAGCTTCTTGCCTATGTTTCATATGACCGTTATTTCGTCTTTTTGTTTCCTTGCTTTTTTCAATCAAATACAGTGCCTCGAAGAAGGCTAGACATCAATGCGCAATAATGACAATCATTGACATCCCGTTTGTTTTGAATCATCAAAATTTGATTATATCACTGATCTTGAAAATTTCTTTTTGTGCATTCGTGTCAAGGATCCAACTAATCTTAGACATATTACACAGTCTTGAAATTTCTTTGAATTCGTGGGAATTTCTGCTTTTACAAGCGACCTGGTTTTGAAGCATACTCCGAAATCACAGGAAATTGTTATCAATTTGAATTCTTACCACGAAATACCACTCAAATTGTTTGCCTACCTCCTTGACAAAGCTCTTTTATCATGCAAAACTGGAAAGTTCATATGAAATCGCAAGAAATAGCCTTTTGGCTAAAAATGGAATATTTTGTGAAATACTATTGCTCAAAACATGTTTTTTCATGCCCCAATTTCGTCATCTCTCTCCCCAAATAATTGAATAACGATCATCTAACAAATTTATTTGGTCCTTCATACAAATACACGAAAAGAAAAGTTAAAGATCGGTGACATAATCAAATTTTGGTGATTTTTCAAAAAGTTTTACTTTTTTTGGGTCACCCGGTATGTATAGTGTTAATATTAAGTCTTAATATTATACATAGATACTGCATTACAAACACACATTTCAAAACAAACAGGATGTCAATTATTGTCATTATTACGCATTGATGTCTAGTCTTCTTCGAGGCACTGTATTTGATTGACAAAAAGCAAGAACACAAAAAGACGAAATAACTGTCATATTAAACATAGCAAGAAAACTTCATATGTAAGTACTTTCAACAAGACATTTCAAGGTAAGGTAAGATCTTGACAATTCATGCGTTGTGTTAATATATGCAAATGTCCCCTCACCACTATACGTTGGGCCTCCTGTGTGCTACCAAGGGGAAGTTTACTAAACCGTGCTGCGTTCGATGAAGGGGTTTCTGGAGCATCACTAAAAATCTGTCTCATCATAGATCAGACGAAAAGCTCGTGAATAAAATAGATTCACGAGTATTCAATGAGTGGATTCACATTACCGCTGATTCCAAAGCAGCACATACCATTCAATGAATTGAACAAGCCCCAAGATACAGAGCAAGTAAAATAAAGAATTTTCCGATGGCTCTAATCAGTTAGTTCTTAATATGTAATCATTTAAATTTCATTGACATTTTTGCAAATAGTGCTCGAGGAGCACATAGTATCCATAATACTATAAATATTGACTGCCTTACTAAAATCTGAGCATTGCAGTTATCCCGTTGAATTGCCCTCATTGCTACTTTCATCAACAGATTCATGAGGAACATTTGATGAATCAACACTTGCAAATCTTTTATTCCCCGAATAGTCTCCTAGCTGCCCTCGTGAGTTCCCATCCATCAACTCTCTTTGCCAAAATTCTCAAGGTATTAGCATTTATCTCGTTCTTGAGCTGTAAAAGATTTTGATGCTTCGATGCCATCTTTCTTTGGCCTCTTTCTGGTAGAATTACTATGCGCAATTTCAATATGCCTTGATATCACTTGTAATTCTGCAAAATCTTTGGCTTTCGCTGTTCTTTTTCTTGTTCTAGATGACCTTCGTATCACACTTGGGCTTCCGCTTTCAACAAAACCGTTTTGATTCTTTAGATGTGCAGGCCCTGAAGTACTCTGTTTCACAGTGGACTCAACAGGAAAGCTTTTAGTAACAGAAACTGCAGGTGCCTCATTTGAAATAGAAGCCAAAGTTTCGCCAGATACGTTGTTATTGTCTGCTTGGGGCTGCGGTTCAACTGCTTGGGGCTGCAACTCAAATGCTTTGCTTTCTTCAATACTACCGAGCATCCTTAAGAGGAAATCTAAAATTTTGTTTGATTCAATACCATTTTCTAGTACGGAAGTAAAATCCAAAAGGAAGCCCTCTTGCGTAACGTTATTCTCTAAAACAGCTCTTGCACTTTGATTTTGGTCGTTCAATAAGTTAGTATCGAATATTTCCGAGAAACCTTCGTCGGTTGATGTTCTTGAACTTTCTGATATTTTATCCTCACACCATCCGGTTCCAATAGTTCTGTGCAAAATTTCATTAACGGAGGCTTCCTTTCTGTTCGTCCTAGAGACTTCTAAAAGTTGATGAGTAGATGTAGTTATTTTGCTTTGGTCGGTGTATTTATTTCTGTTCAACTCACAATTCTTGTTCATTTGCTGGTCGATAACAGTCTGACAATCGTCGCTATGTTCGTCAATAATGCTCTGACTATTCCCATTTCCTCGTTTCTCTTCGCCACTATATTCGCCTATATTATGCGAGCTGCTATCGCCAATAATAGCTGCAAGTTGATTTAAAAATCCTTTTTTGTCAGTGACTGTACTTAGACTTGAAAGGTCTCGCTGATCCGAGATATCCATTTCATTTTTCTGCAACGTGTTCAATATTTCTAAAATAGTATCCATGCTTCCGTGGAGTGTAATTGAACATTCTGCATCACTGTTCGTCGGTAACTGTGCAGAATTCGTTGAAGTGTCCGCTTCTAGCGAATGCTGACTTCCTAAATCCATCGATTCAGAAGTTTCTTGAAGCAAGGTTTCATGGTCCGAGTTTTCTAACTGTCCACTCACACAGTCAGCCGTTTCACAGGCTGCATTTGCAATTCCTTCGTCCATAGATTTCGACGACTCCTCAGTCATACCCTCATGTTCCGGGAATTCTAGTGATGCGTTTGCATATTCCGAGGTTTCTAACGGTGTACGCGCATATCCGGACGCTTCACTGGCTACAGTTACACTATCCGAGATATCCGATTCAACAGTTAAATTTTCAGCATCATCTCCATCAAGTGGTTGCATAATACGCTTTACATCCTGACTGACACTATTTAAATAATCAATGGTTACAGGAATTTCTCCGGCATCGTCTTTCTTTGTTTTCACTCCCGACAACTTTTCGTTTGTTTTCACTCTTAAAAATTCTTCGCTTGTTTTTACTCTCGACCGATGTTTAGCTCTTCGACGAGCATTCAAAACCTCCTCTTTTGCGGCGGGAAATGGCAGCAACTTCTTCGTGGCAGCAATTTTCTGAGCTTCACTTGGAGTACCACCTACTTCTGTTCTTTTCCTTTCTACTGCTACATTAGGAGTTTCTTTTTCGCCGAAAAACATGTTGTGTGCATTGCTTAGATGTTTCAAACGGTACTTGTAGTTCTGAAAAAAAGACGGAAATAATGTATTGTGCAATGTATGAATTAACAAATGAACCTTTTGAGCAACATAGTTGCTAGGTAGCCTGCTGGTCAGCAGTCTTGACTTTTCTCCAGAGGTTCGTTGGTTTGAACCAAAGCACAGTGATCCAGAAATGAGAAAATAGTATAGAAATACCAAAAAATAACCTTTGAAAAATTACCTTGGTTCTATTTTTACTTTAAAGTTAACACATGGATTAGTTTAATACAAAAAACCTCATTGTAATCGGAGTCCTACTCGCTGAGCTAAAAATACACAAAGTTAACGTAAACAAATGAAATGCAACATTTAATCAATTTCAGGATGAAATCTATTATTGTCTACAAAACAGTGAATTTTCAAATGCCTGTAGAATCGCTTTGCCAACTCTGATTTATACAAACTTTTTTTTACCCGAATGAGCAAGTCTCAGACTATATTGTGACCAAAAATATATATTTTCGCGATTTTCGTTCTTTTCAATTTTCACGAAAGCGGACCAGTACCTTTTTCGAAAATTTAGGCCTAAAAATTGTATATATTTGAAAAAACCAGTTGAAAACGTGAAATACATGTCAAAATATGTCTTCACAACATACTTTGTTGTCAAATTTGAAGCATTGGCTGCAGTTTTGCCGAAGGTTTCGTACATATTCGTACCCAATAATTTTTCACGGACTTTTTTTCTTTTTGGGTATTTTCGTTGAGATTTTGCATCTTTTACAACAA
>REGM01000058.1:459739-516990 GCA_004194415.1 Aurelia aurita | reverse complement strand
CGTGAAATTGAAAAGAAAGAAAATCGCGAAAACATATATTTTTTGGTCACAATATAGTCAGAGTCTTCCTTATTCAGGTAAAAAAAAGTTCGTATAAATCAGAGTTGGCAAAGCGATTCTACAGGCATTTGAAAATTCACTGTTTTGTAGACAATAGTAGATTTCATCCTGAAATTGATTAAATGTTGCATTTCATTTGTTTACGTTAACTTTGTGTATTTTTAGCTCAGCGAGTAGGACTCCGATTAAAATGAGGTTTTTTGTATTAAACTAATCCATGTGTTAACTTTCAATTAAAAAATGAGCCAAAGTCATTCTTCAAAATTAATTTTTTTGTATTTCTATATTGCCCTGGATCACTGTGAAAGGCCGCCATTAGAACCATCCTCAGGCTCCAAACTTAAATCTGCAAGTAGCCTGTTCATGTGTAGCTTGTAAATATTGTATAATTTTCTATATCTTTTTATACCGTATTATAAATAGTTGGTATTAATTAGTTTCTTAGAACTATGTTACACCAACTTTAAGTAATGTTGATTTGATTTGATTTGATTTGATTTGATTTGATTAAAAAAAAGCTCGTGCAGATGGCTATTACCTGTCTTGGCATTGAATGACTTGGAAGGAACTTTGGCTGCATTGCTGTACTTCAACCGTGATTGTTTTCATATCTTGAATATTTAAAAAATTGCATTGTTTTTATATTTGAACTCGTTTGAGATTGTGACGTCATCAAATTTCTAAATCTTAAACAAGAAAAGTGACAGACTGATGACTACCATGATATTGTAGGCCTTCATAAACTATGGCCTTCTTGAAAATTCCACCATTTTTTTCCTCCATTAATTTGGAAGATACGATTGTTTTACTCTGTTTCAAAACTTTGCTAAAACTTTTTTGAAAAATATAAACGCTGTGATTTTGAAAATAATCAAGATATCAAGAAAGTTCACGGAAGAGTTGCAGCAAAGCACCTGAAGTAATTTCAAGCGATTTAACCCAAAGATTTAATGGCCATTTCCACCACCTTGCTTTTAGATTTGGGGCCTATGCTATTAGAGCCAGCTTCCTAATAAGTTCCATATATGCTTCTCCCTCACTAGCAAAGACGAGCAATGCCACCTGTGCGGCTCCGGTAATGAACCACCCCGTGTTCGACGAGCAAACAGTATGCAAGAAAAACTGTCTTCGATGTGTCTGATTAGGGTGCAGTCACAAATTTCAACAAGTCGTATGTCATTGTATAAGGAGATGGGGAACTTAGCTGCAGAAAATCTTTGAATTCTGTGGGTGACTTCTAAAGCAATTTGTGATTTGCAAATTAATTAAAAAGGACTAAATGATCTACCACTAGGTCTTTTATCCTTGGTTCACTGAGATTGGTGGATAACCCATAGTGGTGCAAATTTGCAAACAAGGAAAGCTTTTGCGCCACTCGGTACATGCAGGAAAATAAAATCCTATTCTAGCAAACAGAAAGAAGGAAAAAGAAACTAGCTGACAAGGTGAACCTGGTTATTGTTAATTTAGGATTCAGGCATAGTGATAGGAGAGCAAACGTATGGAAAAATAAGAAAGAAAGGAAAAAGCAAAACTGAAATGAGAAAGAGATTCAACAGCTAATTTTTTTCAAAATGGCTCAGCTTAGCTGAGAACTAATTAACTTCAAAAATTGCTCTGTACCGTAGGCAAAAATATGATCCAAGGTGTTCCTGGGCCACTTTGTTAATTAGATATCACTAACACTGTAAACGCAGAAGACTGTTTAATTGGCTGTGGGTTTTGATTTGCACCAGAATCTTTCCCATTGGTGCCAAACAACAGTACACAAGTAGGGCAAGAAGGACTTGTCACACTGAATTGCAGGATTATACTCAACCTCTGTGAGCAACGTCTAACCACTTCTGTCTGCGTCCTCAACTATTTAATTCAATAGTAAACGCCTAGACTCACCACACAGTTCTACAGCAGGGTGTATCAAAAAAGGCTACCGGTCAAAAACTGTAACTTTCTCTGGAGCGAAAGGTCCGACGTAAATGATATAATGATTTTCTGAAAGCCCGACTCGTGTGCTTTCATTTCATGCATAGTTTTTACAAATTTGGTATCTAAGCCGGGGGGGCCACTTGGTACCTGATGTGTTATCATGCTCGTACAAAAAAACGCGGGAAAGGGTACCTTTTTCCAACGTAGGCACGGGCCCGCGCGGGCCCTCGTTTAGGGGTGCGAATTCGACCATAATTTCAAAAAAGGATGTACTTTTTTGCATTTGATAAATCGAAACGCTTCTGTGATGATATTTTTAATCAAGCATTTTAAAATAGAATTTGATTTGGGAAAATGTGTTAGGAAAATTCAACTACTGTAGGTTTAACTCTTCGTCCCTGATTCATCACACAGAATCACACTGGCCATATCAACAATTTTGATAAGTGACTTGTCCGCGATTAGGGTACCTAAACTTGACAAATTCAATGTGACACGGGAAAGGGTATGTTCTCAAGAAAATTTTCCGCGATTAGGGTATGTATTTTGCTAAAAAAGATCAGCGTTTAGGGTGCATNGCACAAAGTGCCCGCGGCAAATATTATCTGATGTAGTGTCGCCACTTCGAAAGATAAAGAGCCGAGGTTTTGTGACTTTTCTTAAAATGCAATAGGCTAATTAGAAATTGAACTTTTTTTTCAAAATGCTAGACAATGATCACGTGACCAACATCTTTTCGACACGTGGTCGGGTGGTAAATAAAAGAAGTGAGTCTAGTTTTTGCCAAGATGATCAGAGATCATCAAGAATACCACCATTCGATAGCTCTCGATGAGAGCTTTCAGATGATGTATAACTTTATTCATTTTAGATGACGTCAACAATTTTAAAATTAATGACGTCATCAAAGTTTATGACGTCATATAATTAATAACTAATGTAATAAATAATATTTTATTGTCAAATATGGTTCTCTAGATCGTTTTAAATGATTTTAAGGCATTTCAGAGTATTTTCATCTGTAATTAGGGCTTTTAATTAAAGAATGAAAAACTGGTGCAACTAAATAATGAATAAATGAAATAAATAATGAGTTTAAATAGATATTATATCGCTGATTTTTGCTCCTTGATGGTTTGTGATACATTCTAGAGCCATTATGGAAGGAATTATTGAATAAAACCTTATATTGCTAATTTTGTCAATAGTTAGAAAATATCGCATTTTTCCGCCATTATCACGTCATAGTGACGTCATGGATGCAATGAAGAATAAAAAAGTGCCCTTATTGTGTAGATTTTGTTACTGTGCACCGTTGTACCAAGTCTCGCCCTAATATCTGCATTATTCACGAAGTTATGAAGGGCGGGCACTTTGTGCCCCGGTGTCCAAAAAGCCCGGTATTAATAGGGTTAAAGTTTGATACCCTGGCTTGCTGAAAAATCTACTTGATAATGGCTCAGTTATGACCAATCAAAATCGATCTCGTTGGTTTTTCCAAATAAGGAGTCAAGCATTTCTGTGCAAAGTTTTTTTTGCTTGCTTGATCGACATATTGTTCTGTGCTTAACACCCTGTAAAAGTAGACTTTTTTTATTCATTGCTTTATTTTAAGTAGGCTGGAAAGATTTATAGCTATATTACAGCTAATTTAGGCCTACTATACATGCCGCATCCAGGCATGAGACCCCTAGTTTAACTTCCCTTCCGAAGGAAGGCGAAGTGAGTTGCTTGGTCAGACATCTGTGAGGTCACCCATCCGGATGTTGACGTCACGCGACCAAGCTTAACTGAAGCCACCTAACGGAAACTGTGTACTGTAAGCCGCTCGGCCACTCACCCCACAACTTTTGTTACTTTTCTCAAGCTGTCAGTTTTGAAAGACTGACTTTCTTAAAGTGAACGTAAGCCGCATGTACACTACAGAAGCTATTGTCGTGGCACGGATAAAATTTGAGCCCAATTTATACTGCAACATTTTTGGCGCGACACAGATAAAAGTGGCACCCGTACCAAAATTCAACCGTGCCGGGAACAATGGTGAGGTAGTCCGAGCAAGGGTAAAATGGTACTCGTACCACAAATAACGGCACGGCTCGGCAAAAACTGGTCTATTAACGTTGCTTAGAACCAATTTTATTGGTATCCGTACCAACAATTTCGGTTCTACATCATGCTTACCCTACGAGTTTTAGCCGAGCCATGCCATTATTTGTGGTATGCATACCATTTTTACCCGTGCTTGGGCTATCTCACTATTGTGCCCAGCATGGATAAATTTCGGTACGGATACCATTTTTATTCGTGCCGTAAATGGGGCTGTAAACTCGTGCTACAACTTGATAAAAAATGGATGGATAACATTGTTCGTAATTTTCTGATTCAAAACAATAGCATCCAACAGGACCATCTGCTAGAGAGGAAAAGCAAATGACAAAGTGTATCTCATCTGGAATGAAAGCTTCAAAGTTTCATCAATCTACAGCTAAAAGATGATTGAAATTTGCCCAGTGAACGTTTTAGTGCCTTTCAAAAAAATTTTCAGAAACGGCTACCAATTGAAATAACTTATAAATAAGCAGGGCAGGTCTATGCCAAATTTTGATGAAATGAATTGTTCACATCCACATCAGCCCTTTGCTAATTCCTGATTATAAAGTTTGGCAAAGCCAAGACTTTTGTTGACTCACCCTTTATTTACGGTTTAAAGAAATAAACAAAAAACAAGTGATTTTACATCAAACGCATTCGAGCATTTCTGTGCTTTCGATAAATGTGTCAAAATTTGGCAACATCGTATCAAGTCCTGAAAACTTTCACGAGAAAATGCTTCAACTAAAATGATAGTCTCCATGGAAAATTTGTAATTCTTGCGGCTCTAAGTAAGGTTTCTTGTAAAGAAACAAAATCCCAACAGTAAAGAAATAAGCGCCAGTTTTAAGTCTTGCTAAAACACGGTCTGATTTTTCTTATTAACACTGATACCACAGTTCGGGATTTAAGGCTTAAAGAGGCTCAAACGCCCAGTTTAAAGTTTAAGTTCCTGTTTCAAAAATGGAGAAATATTTCTAGAAAATCTTAAAAATAACCTTAGATTATGTTCGGATAAATTTGGATCTGAAGGACAAATAATTTTCTCCACAAGTAAGATATACTTAAAGATTGTCAAACAAAGCACGAGGAGTCTATATATAGCGGATGGCCCATATGTCACCGTTCAAAGATCTGCAAAACTCGTCTCTACTGCTCCTCAATGACGTCAGCGACCAAATTAGCGCTAATTACAATAAATTCTCATCACCTAGCGTCACCATATAAAAAAGTTCTTCACGGTCCCTGACAAAGAAATCTTGAAGGAATTTAGAAAAAGTTGAAAACTGTGCATTTGGCTTAGAAGTAAAAAACTACGATTGTAACGCGAGGAAAACTATAAAGCACCTGATATGGAATTCTGTAAGGTCTAAAGATCTTGACAAATTTCTTTGGACTTCATTTGATTCAGCTATTCACGATGTAATGGACCCTAAGGGAATACAGTCATTTTTTTTATAAGAAAGTTGCCTCTGATTTTTGTGGTAGAGTTTCTTAACGTAAGACCCGATTCTTGTAGTAAAAGTTTCTTGTACCGGGTGAGTAAAAAAAAACAATCCCCGTTTGAAAGGACACTACTCCCTGGATATCAAGGCAAAAATATTGGCAAATATATTATTTAATGGTGGACCTGTTCAAATCGCTTAAAAATCTACCTGACTGAAATCGGCCACTCCGTTATAAAATTATCAGGGATTTTCCCTTTAAGAAAACTTCAAAACAGACCTGAAATCACGACCAAATTTTCCTAATATTTCTGCCTTACAACAATGGCTTTTACATGCTTTAGCACGTGAACGTGTTGAAGTAAGTCATTGCTGTAAGCTTCAAGGCAGAAATAGTAGGAAAATTTGGTCGCGATTTTAGGCTTGTTTTGACCTCATAATTACACAACGGAGTGGCTGATTTGAATTGGGTAAATTTTAAAATCGATATAAACATGTCCACCATTAAATAATATATTTGCCTATATTATTGCCTTGATATCCAGGAAGCAGTGGCCTTGCAAACGGGGATCGTTTTTATTGACTCACCCGGTAGAGTTTCTTAAGCATTCATGAAACTGAATTTCACAATTCATTGAGGACCGCTTTTTGAACCAAGATTTACAAGAAAGAACCAAATCAGAAGAAAAATGATACTTTTTAGTATTATTTGGGTTGGTGATACACTTTCTGTTTAAAAGACTTTGCAACTCATAACAAAAATTGAAAAGGTTTCTTAACTTCGAATTGACCTCTGGTTGTTTTAAAGTACAGTTTCTTAATTTTCAGGAAGAGGTTATAGTACAGTTTTTTATAAAAGGTTTCTTATGAAAAAATGAATGTATCCCTTAAATGTTAAGGAATATTCCATCAGGGTCCATTATGTTAGTTGGCATTTGCTCGAAGAAAACGCACAAAAGCATGTCAATTGTAATGTTATTACTTACAAGTATTCTAACTTTCATTTTTAAGTCTTTCTATATGTATATATGATTAAAATTAAGTAATATCTGTGCTATATGTCAGCTATATATCAAGCAAAAATCTGCTATCATCGCATACATACCTACTATTGCAATACTTATGTATAATGATAATGGACCCCTTATCAGATATAGGTTTGAATTATAAACTACCAGGTGTCCAAATAAATGTAGACATATTTGAAAATCACCAAAATTCGATTACAAGATCAATCTTCAAAATTTATGTCTAGTGGATAAAAGATCGAATTATATTTCCACCTATGCTGATCTTTGTAATAGGTTTAGACTGGCAATAGACCATTTTGACATTTAGAAAAAGGGTCTGGGGAGAGCAATATTTTTCTGGTAAATGGCTGCCACGGAGTTATTTCTATTTCTATTTCTAGCTCCGTGGCAGCCATTTACCAGAAAAATATTGCTCTCCCCAGACCCTTTTCTAAATGTCAAAATGGTCTATCATGGCATTTTTGATCACCGCTTGGTTTTGAAGCATGCTGTGAAAATGCCACAATGATTGTCAGATAGATTTCAGTGTCCAAAATTAAGCATTTTACAGTGGTCTTAAATGTCAGAAATCGTTGCACACTTTCATGCAACATTTCAGTGTTGAAAAATTGCAAAATTGCGGCTGTTAGTCAAGAATTGCAATGTCCCTTTAAAAGAATGTCCCTTTAAAACTGGATTTTAAAGATGTTATTTAATAATCTTTAACTAATGTAAACAAAAATCGATTGACTTCTGAAAGTAATCTTATCATTGAAAAGACGGAAGAAAAATGATTTTTTTAAATCATAGAGAATTTAGGTGATTTTAAGACTTTAAGAATTTAGGTGATTTTTCAAACGTGTCTCCATTTGTTAAGACATCCGGTAGAAAGGTTATAATCTACACGGTGTCCCAAAACTTGGTGCCCCCTTTGTATGGCTGCTGTGGAGGTGCTGTGACTTAATTCGTCCCGTTTTTAATACCGTTGTATAGAAGAGGCTTCCAATTAGAGTTTGAGACCTTGTTTGGGTAAATCCTACAATCAATTGCTACCTTACGGTATAAGAAATTTTAAAATCAGAGGTTGCTAATACCTAAACTGTGGGAGGTATCTCGAACTTTGAATATTTCACCAAAACGTTTATTTTGGAGCGAGTAAATTCGCGGCGTATTCTACTCGAAGCAAAGCTAAAGGTTTAAATACCCAAGTTGAACCATTTGGCATTTGGAGGCGTGAAAATAAATATTTCATAGTTGCATTGTCCTATATTATTACTTTATCACTATTGTTCATTATTGCAACAGAGTCGACCAAATGTGACGACGGAGGCATATGGTTGGTCTAGGGGCATTTTTCCAGAGACGTATCCTTCCCTTTGGCTTAGGATTCACCTTAGACTACGTTCACACGATGCCGGCAAATTTTGGAAACGGTGAAAAATGTGACGGTAGCAAAATTTTAGCAAGCGTTCATACGATACCGGCACATTTTGTTTGAAAACGGTAGGAAATTTGACGGTAACAAACTTGTTGCAATCCCCCCAAGAATTTGATGCCAAAGAAATGTACCTACACCTCAAGAATCGATCTGCCTCGCCTCGTTTTGAAAGCGTCGAAAAATATTCCGTTTTGGAGTGTTCATACGATGCCGTTTTCAAAATGTGCCGGTTAGTGTTCCGTTTTCAAAATCAATCGTTTTCAAAATCTGCCGGCAAAAAATGTGCCGTTTTCATGTGAACGGGAGGCATATCCGTCACATTTTCACCGTTTTAAAATTGTGCCGGTATCGTGTGAACGCAGTCTTAGACTTGTGACATGATTCGTAGTTTTCGCTCCACATCTATTGAATGGAATTTACCTATTCAATTAAACTACGACTCATAACCTTACTGCTCAAAAACCCGAACAAACCGCCTCAACGTTTTGGTGCGGCGATATTTCTCGATGGCATGTTTGGGGAAAACTGTTAACAAGCAAAGAGCCGTATGGAAGAAAAATATTTTGCATTTGATTTAAATGCATTTTTGCTTTGTCAAAAAAAATGGAGGACGGCCCCAACGGAGATTGCAGGTTGGGGTATTATCAATGATATCAAAGCTAAATCTATCTAAAATTTGAAAGATTTTCATGGTCTCAAAATCAATCACTAGGCGTTACTGTTTGTGCCCCAACTGATGCTGGGAAAACGTTTTGCTTCGCATTCTTTGCAATGCTTTCAAATTCATAAAGTCGGTTGTACTGGTTTTTGAACAGTTTGTGCATGAGTCCCTGTTGAACAGTGGGTTGTTGTTGTTGTTGTTGTTGTGGTATAGAGAAGCCAAGGACTCTCGTCGTAAGTCTAGATGCACCTCCAAACGTTTCAGTTTTTAGTGTTCAAGTGAAGCATTGAATCAAAAAAAGCAACTACTTTTTCGTACCTAGATCCTGCCAAGGCAGATTTCCCGACATTTCGAACGGAACGCGAAGACAATGTTAGAAAGATGGCGAGGATAAGACTAGTATCATCAAAGGCATCATATCATGGTAATCACTTGAGCCTTGGCCCCGAGTCGCTAATAACTAAAGCTTTAATATAATAATCATTTACCTTGCCCTCTGCTCGACGGCTTTGGGACTGGTGGTGATACAGATCTAGTTGGAAGGGGCACATCGCCGGTTAAAGGCCTAGAACGGTTACTAGCTTGAGAGTCCGGAGTCCTTGGAATCTTTTGGTTGGAGTTAAATGGATCCAATCTGAAAATAGAATAAAATAACAGTTACCAAAAAAGATCGATCTATGATAATATTGTCTCTTTAGATGGGTGTGTTATCATTTCTCGTTGCAAAAATATCACATTCGCTCTCTTTGACAAATTGATTTTTTCTATTATATATATTATATGTGGTAACTGACTCTCGCATGCAAATAAAAGAGGAATCTAAACAAATGGAGGGATGGAAACTTCCATTTTAAATGTGATTCATGATTAATTGGTCTTTTTGGTAGGCACGAGAGAATCATATCTGTTCAGATAATTTTTTTGGCTACTAACAGGGAAGCAAAAACGATTCCGAAGGAAGCAAAAACGGCTGAAGACAAAATCTCATACAGGAAAAACAAGCATAAAAGAAACTGCGGATTAAGAATGTTCGGGCTGATTTTTGACCAATTAAGCACCCTATATATAAGAACCATTATACAAATGTTTAAGAACCATTTCAGCCTGTTACAGAAAATCAGAGGTTCTTTTGTTCTTAAAGACAAATGACGGAGATATAAGGCGACTTAAATCAGGGGCCTGGGCAATCCAAATATAGCCTATTGTATTCCAGTGTATTTGATGNTCACATTCGCTCTCTTTGACAAATTGATTTTTTCTATTATATATATTATATGTGGTAACTGACTCTCGCATGCAAATAAAAGAGGAATCTAAACAAATGGAGGGATGGAAACTTCCATTTTAAATGTGATTCATGATTAATTGGTCTTTTTGGTAGGCACGAGAGAATCATATCTGTTCAGATAATTTTTTTGGCTACTAACAGGGAAGCAAAAACGATTCCGAAGGAAGCAAAAACGGCTGAAGACAAAATCTCATACAGGAAAAACAAGCATAAAAGAAACTGCGGATTAAGAATGTTCGGGCTGATTTTTGACCAATTAAGCACCCTATATATAAGAACCATTATACAAATGTTTAAGAACCATTTCAGCCTGTTACAGAAAATCAGAGGTTCTTTTGTTCTTAAAGACAAATGACGGAGATATAAGGCGACTTAAATCAGGGGCCTGGGCAATCCAAATATAGCCTATTGTATTCCATTGTATTTGATGACCTCGAGAGATTATCAAATGTACTGGACAATGAAGCCACTCAGACATCTTTTGTCCTATTTTTAAACTAGGCGCTATATATCCGTCATTTGTCTTTAAGGTTCTTTTGAGTGGGTTTTACTGTTAGCAAGTCAGTGAACAAGGGGTGATAAAATAAAGTTCTCCCAAGTTTTTGTGAATCATAACCTTGGAAACGACAGGCAAATCATTCCTAAAAAGTGTAGGAGATTATTAATCACAAGTGATTATTTTATGATTACTTTGATTATTTTATGATTATTGTGATTATTTTGTGATCATTTTATGATTATTTTATGATTAGGCAAAAATATCCGTGAATAAAATCAATTGAAGTTTTCTGCATGATTTCACTCAGGACAGAAAGTTTCTTAAAATTCTCATTGTTTGGAAACTCAAAGTTTCTTAAGAATGTCTTAGGATTTTCATAACATTTTTGGTGTTCAAATCCTGCGCCCTGGTGAACATTTCACAACAAAGTTTTATGAAGCTCCACCAATGTCATGCCTCGAGACGCTACTCGAGTAATACAATAAAATACAAAAAACAAGTCAACTAATATTCTATGGATTTCCTTGACTAATAGAAATACGGGTCCTTTTTTATAAGAAACTAGTTTATAAAAAACTAGTACTAGGATGGTCGAAAAAGAAACTCGAGTACTGAGTTCCGAAAGAGCTAAGAAACTTTAAAAGCTAAATTCAAAGATGTAATGGTAAATATGTTGTTGTTGTTGTTGTTGAACCCTTATTCTTGAGTAAGGCAACTAAACCGTTTTATGTTTTGAGCGTAATAGAACACTTTTTCTTCCCATCTGATATTTTATATGTCAAGAAACATATAAGAAAGCCGTCTCATATTAAATGTCACGTGAGATTTGCGATAACGCAATATTACTCATGCAAAACGTTTTTATTGTTTTCAGTTTCTAAACTCAGATGAACTCTTACATTCATCAGTCCACCAAATTTTCTTTTTTCTCTTTAAATTTTCATTTTCGGACATTCGAAACAACAAGCAGGTTGGTTACAGCAGTTCTGGGTTTTGGCCAAAGAAAATTCGCCGGAAAATTCATGACTCAAGATTTTTGCGAAAATTATTCACATTTTTGCGTCGTCACATAACTTATCCCTGTAAACCTGGGACAGTAAAGAACAGTAAATACAATCCTACATTCTTCAGTCCACGAAAGTTTGTTTTTATTTGTTTTTATAATGATATGATATGTTCTGAAAAGGAGCTTGTGGCCAGATAAAAAATCTCTTATATTCCATCACTATGATTCCATTCATTTCATTTTCGAATCTGAAAACGCTTGTAAGATTTTCTTCACTGAAATTGTGTATGCAATCATAAGGGAATCATAAAAAACAACCACAAACGATAATGACACATAAACTTACGATCCATGATTTCCAAACAAATCTTTCAACAATTCCTCTTTTATCGATTCATACTCCGAGGGTTCTATATCTCCTGTTTCGTCCATGATTAACACAAAATCGCGAATAAACTTGCTAAATAAACAACGTTCCTACGACCATGAGCTGTTCAAAGCGTTTCATCGCGACTTGGAGTTGATAAGTATCTCTTTACTCCGCTTCGGTGAATCCCAAACAACAAATTGAATAAGGAATGTTGAAATATCATTTAAATTCTAAAGCTTATTATGAGTGCGGCATTGTGTGCGGTAAAAGTACTTTTCTGATTAGAAGAACCAAAAGCAAAATGCAAATCTCTTATGAACATATCATGAAATCAGTACCCCCGGTTTGCAATTTGCATTTGGCAAAAAACCTTATAAAAATCTTGCTTATTCACCAAAATTTGAATTTGTCTGTAATAAGTATATATTGTATTTATTTTCAGTCCAATCAGCTAATTAAAATTAGTATTCTTTAACGTTTCCTGCTGATGAGAAGTCACCTAAAACTGGTGGTAGCAAATATCAGGGGAAACTATTTTTTCACATACAAACCAACGAAGGGCAAAGTCATTGAAATGTAAAGGCGAATACATTACTACACGGAAGTACTTTTATGTGAAAGAAGAAAATGTGAAAAAATTGGATTCGACCCAAGACACGAAGATTACTTTGTTTGCGCAATGAAAATATTAGGAAGCACGAATCAGCATGTAAAAAATGTCAGTTGCTTGACGATATGTCACATCAGAATTATTTCTGGATAGCACTCTCCTCCGCAGCCTGCGCGCTAAGATAGAGCCTCTGCGGAGGAGGATGATACAATAGCATGAATTCGAAGGAATTCGAAAAACAAAAGTTCCAGTAATCTTGAACAAAACAACATGGAAAGCATATTGACAATTTTAGGTTGGAACGGTAAAAACCTCTTTTTGGGGGCCGGAGGTAGACATTCCTGGCAGAGCAATAGCCCTTTTCACACTAGAAGAAGAAAAAATCGTCTGGACGGACATCGTATGATGTGAAATGGGACGGAAAAATTTTAACGTACATGTCGTCTGATTTTGTCCGTCAATTTGTTGGTCTATGACGATGCTTTTTCGAAGACGATTTGTTGTCCGTCCAGACGATATGTTCGCCTTTCAGTGTGAAAACAGCCAATGGTACATCTGGTTCAGGGGCGTAACTTGACCATTATTATTGGAGGGGTGCATGACAATTTTGCCATGCCAGGATAAGAATTGCCAATTGCCCTGCCAGAGCTGAGGCTGAAGTTGGTTTTTTCGGTCGTCACAAATTGACCAAAGTTAGTCCATAATGGAGAGGAGCATATTGTGAGCATTATATAGGTGATTTGAAAATAGGTCTGAAGGAATAGCCCTACCGTACACTTTGTTCTGCTCATCAAAGCAGTGGCATGGCCAAGGAAAATTAACTGGGGCGGTTATGAAAATGAAGAGGACTGAGGGCGAACCCCCAGGGAAATTTTTGAGGACACGCCCTCTATTTTGGCTTAGATTACCTCTCCTGATTCCATGTTTGTCGGTGCTAAAACAAAATTGTTGACACTTTTTCAAAAGATTGTTTTATAAATTGGCATCCCCGGGAAAATTTTGAGTAAAACCCATTTACCATGGCTTAGAATGCCTATCTCGACCCCATGTTTGCCAGTGCCAAATTGGAATCTTTGACAATTCTGTGATGGTTCATCTAGGAAAATTTTAAAGGACGACAACCTATACTTTGGCTTAGAACGACTCTCCCAATCACTTATAGCGTTTCTCGGGAATTTTTTTACTCTACCCTACCTCTACCCAACTACTTTCCCCTTCATTTTTAAAGAATCTCGAGGACCAATCTTCTTTAAAAGTGAGGGGGCATTTTAGTAGAGCGGCTCCTGGAAGATATCCCTTTGGAAAATATTTGACCGGCCTCAAGTTGCTATAAAAAAACTGGAAAAGTAGGGGGTGCAGTGGGTAATCACCCGATAAATCAACTCTTGATTGGCTGAAAATATCCATGCATCTAATCGCATAGAAAGCTGCAGATTGTTATGGGTGAAATCGACTTGTGCGTCTTTAATTCATTTGTTTCTGTTCCATTGGTCAACACTAGAACTGTACGTTGTCTTAAGTTGTTCAAAAAGTACCTTCCAATACACATTTTAAAGAGCAATCTTAAGAGTCAAGGCTGCCCTGCAGTTTCCTACTTTTGCCCTGCGAAAATCAATGTTTCATGATTGGGGGGGGGGGGTGTCACACCCCCCAGGATTTTAGGCCGTGATCTGGTTAACCTTTTTCTAACTATACCAATTCCGGAACTGAACTCAGAGTGTGTAGGCTCTGTAGTAAAATGTTATCACTGTGATCCATATTGTCAAGAAAATAAATTTGCGACCAATTTTCGAGGAGGGATTCAAACAAAATCTAAGACTACGTTCACACGATGCCGGCACATTTTGAAAACGGTGAAAAATGTTACGGTAGTAAAATTTTAGCTAGCGTTCACACGATACCGGCAAAATATGAAAACGGTAGGAAATTTGATGTTAAAAAAACTCCTTGCAATCTCTCCAAGAATTTGATGGCAAAGAAATGTACGTACATCTTAAGAATCGATTAGCCTCGTTTTGAAAGTGTCAACAAATGTTCCGTTTTCATTGTTTTCGAGTGTTCACACGATGCCGTTTTCAAAATGTGCCGGTTAGAGTTCCGTTTTCAAAATCTACTGTCGTGGTTTTGTTGTTTAAAGAACATTCCAGAACATTCGATTACGTAATTGCTTATTTACTTTACCTTGTTATTGTTCGCCTTTGACGTCAACGTCATGCTTATCAAGAAATCTAGTCTTTACATCACCGGCTGTAACTTGTAGCTAAATTTAGGCTGTTTACATCCAGAATATTCCGTGTAGCCTCGTAGTCAATTACTTAACCTCAACCTGAGTATGTAGAACATTTTAGCGGGAACTGGAACACTCGATTTTGATCTAGAANCTTGGACTTGCAGACAAACCAGAAGGAGATCAGCAACCAGTCTACGAAGAGTTCAAGGAGCAACTAATTCGCAACCCTGAAGGATGGTATGAAACTGGCCTACTTTGGAAAAGCAACCATGATGCCTTGCATAACAATAAGAGCGGAAGCCTTGGGAGACTATCGAGCCTAGTGAAACGACTACAGCGAGAACCAGCCCTGTTGGAACAATATGATGAAATTATTCAGGATCAGTTGAAGCAAGGGATTGTCGAGAGAGTTACAAAGGAGTCTACTGGAAAGGAGTTCTACATCCCACACAAGCCAGTTATTCGAGAAGCTGCAGAAAGCACGAAAGTTCGAATCGTATTTGATGCATCAGCCAAAGGAACTGAGAAGAGTCCCTCACTGAATGATTGTTTGGAGCCTGGCCAACCACTTCAAAACCTCTTGTGGAGTGTGCTAGTGAGAAATCGTTTAAAACCAGTTGCACTGTGTGGAGACCTCAAGCAAGCATTCCTGCAAGTAAGGATCAGAGAAGAACATCGAGACGCTCTGCGGTTTCATTGGATAAAGAACAAGGATCCTGCTAAAATAGAAGTTCTGCGGTTTACTCGAGCCTTGTTTGGCCTTGTACAATCACCTTTCCTGTTAGGAGCAACAATAGAAGAGCATCTAAGCAGCTGTGAAAGCAACCATCCAACAGAAGTTGAAGAGATCAGACGGAGCTTATATGTCGATGACGTCATAAGTGGAGCATCTACTGTGGAGGAGGCACAGCACTTGAAGGACACAGCAATTTCAGTATTTGGAGAAGCAAACTTTGAGCTGCATAAATGGCACTCGAATGCTGAAGAGCTCGAGACAGACAGAGAGGAAAAGGATGCTGATCAGAGTTATGCAAAGGAGAAACTTGGTGTGCGAGCAAATGAAACAAAAATGCTGGGACTTTCATGGAATAAAGCAGAAGATAGTTTAGGAGTAACTTTTCCAGCAAAGCAAGCTGAACTGACAAAGAGAGGAGTTCTACGAAATCTGGCCTCAATTTATGATCCACTTGGTTTTGCTTCACCCGTAACATTACTGGGCAAATTGGTGTACAGAGAATGCTGTGATCAACACCTTACTTGGGACAAGGAGCTGCCTGAGAATGTTGTGCACATGTGGAAGAACTTTGAGAAGAACTTACCAACGATGGTTAAGATACCACGAAGTCTATGCACCCTTCAAGAACCAATTCAAGCAGTGGACCTTCATGTTTTTGGAGATACAAGTGGCAAGGGAACATCAGCGGTGGTTTATGCAGTAGTGCATCAAGATTCTGGCATCAGTCAAGGACTTCTTGCGGCCAAAGCACGATTGGCAAAAAAGAATATGAGCATTCCACGTCTTGAACTCGTGTCAGCACACATGGCAGCAAACTTGGTGGCGAATGTGAAGGATGCACTTCAAGGATTTCCCATTCGAGACGTTCATGGATGGCTTGACAGTACAGTGGCCTTGCACTGGATTAAAGGGAATGGAAACTACAAACAGTTCGTAGCAAATAGAGTCAAGCTGATCACGGAGAAAAGCTACATAAATTGGCGACACGTGAGAACCAATGAAAATCCAGCAGACATCGGGAGCAGAGGAGAGAAGGCAAGCAAATTGTCAGAAATATGGCTGAAGGGACCACAGTGGCTATCTAAGAAATCTTGCTGGCCTGAAGAGCTGCTGATAGAACCAAGCACAGAGTCAGAAGCTGAAGCGAAGCTTATAAGGGAAGTGCTAGCAGTTTCTGTGGAGACCATCGATCAAATCGACCACCTAATCAGCAAATTCAATTTCTGGAAGACCATCAGAATCACCGCATTTTGCCAAAGATTTATCAGAAATTGCAAAGCGAAGAGAGCAGAACGATTGCAGGGACCGCTGACCACCGAGGAGACACAAAGAGCTATACAACATTGGGTGATCAAGTCTCAAGGAAGTTACGAGAACACAGAGAAGTTCAAAGAAGATCAACAAAGACTCAACCTGCAAAAGAATGTTGAAGGAGTATATGAGTGTCGTGGCAGAATACAAGGAGAATACCCATTCTACCTGCCTCCACAAGCAAGGTTCACTGCGAAGATGGTGAAAGATGCCCATATCCAAACTCTTCATGGGGGAGTTGGTTTAACGATGGCATGGATCAGACGCAAATACTGGATACCAAGACTAAGACAGCTGACCAAGAAGATCATCAGAGGATGTTACGGCTGCAAGAGATTTCATGCAACAGCGTATGCAACCCCACCAGAAGGAAACTTGCCTAAAGATCGCACGGAAGGGGACCGACCTTTTCAAGTGATAGGTGTGGACTACGCAGGACCAATAGCCTACAAACAAAAGAACAAGGAGGGTAAAGCCTACATATTACTTTATTCTTGCAGTCTAACGAGAGCCATACACCTGGACCTGTTGCCCAACCAAAAAACGGAAGAGTTCTTGATGAGTTTGAAACGATTCATCGCAAGGCGAGGCAGACCAGAGAAGATTTATTCCGACAATGGAAAAACATTCGTTGCAGGAGCTAAATGGTTGAAGAAAATCATGAAAGATGAAGCATTACAGAACGCTTTGGCAAGACAGAACATCGTTTGGCAATTCAATTTGAGTCGTGCTCCTTGGTGGGGAGGGCAGTTCGAACGAATGGTGGGGCTTGTGAAACAGTCGCTGTACAAGACCATTGGCCGTGCAACTCTCACGTGGAACGAGCTAAATGAAATCATATTAGACATAGAAGTTGCCCTAAATAACCGCCCCTTAAACTACGCAGAGGATGACGTACAGTTGCCAACCTTGACACCAAGCATCCTGGTACATGGTGAACCAAACATAATTCCAGAAGAAGATGCCGATGGAGTTGAAGACAAGGATTTGCGCAAACGAGCAAGATACCTTCGTCGATGCAAGGATGTATTGTGGTCACGATGGACGGGGGAGTACATCAAAGCACTTAGAGAGAGACACAACCTGAAGCACAAGTCAAAACAGATGGATGCCAAAGAAGGAGATGTGGTCATTATCAAAAGTGACGAACGAAATCGTGGAAAGTGGAGCCTTGGTATCATAGTGAAGCTGATAAAAGGCCGTGATGGAGTTGTGAGAGCCGCAAGACTTCGTGCAGGAAAGTCATACTTGGAGCGACCAGTTCAGTTCCTGTACCCTTTGGAATTGTCGTGTGATGTTCGGAAGAAACAGTCACTTAATCCAGGAGCAAGAGAGTTCCGACCAAGGAGAAAGGCCGCCACAGATGCAGAAGCAGCCGTGAGAATTATTACAAATGAAGAAGATCAGGACTTTTGAGTGAGTGACATAATATTTGATCTTATTGCGATCAAATAGGGGGAGATCACATTGAAAGATTTGGGCCTAAGCGTTTGTGAAGTTTCTCGCTTTCAGTTCCCGGCCGAGGAGAGGACCAGAGCGGGAGAATTTCTTCCAGTCAGGTATGCATTGCATAAATAGGCCTTTTTCGCCATAATTCTGAATAATTCTGATGATTCTTATTTCAAAGTTTTTATTCAACCCATTCAGGTTAACACACGATAGCGAAATTTTACGTGAATAGCAACCAGGAAGTAAAGCATAACTGGATGGCGATGAGTCATTTCATTTCAATATGTGGGCAAAGGTCAAAGGTGGAATAATGACTTTCATTNGAATATTCTAGGGATACTTAATTTAGAAACTTATTAATGGCTGACTGTAGATGACATTAATGCTTAGTAATCATGACAAATTATTCTAGAATATATGAAAACTTATTTAAGCCAAATTGTAACCGGGTTAGTGAGTTTTTTTGAGAGTTGAGAGTTGAGACTCAGTTGAGAGTAGAAATCAATACTATTCGTGAGTGTAACTTGCCCTGTTAACTGAAGGGAAGTTTTCTGCGTTGAATTACAATTAAGAGCTATATCTACACAAACTACGTGAGTTTTGTGCTCTTTACCTTCCGAGAGTTATTGTCGCGGAGAATCAGAACCAAATTCCCGACATCTACCGTTTTCAAAATGTGCCGTTTTCGTGTGAACGAGAGGCCTATCCGTCACATTTTTCACCGTTTTCAAATTGTGCCGGTATCGTGTGAACGCAGTCTAAGTTAAAATCTTATGAATAAACAAAAAACCTAAAATAAGCCACAATTCTGGCAGTTCAACATCAAACACTGTCCGTTCGAAATGATTTTAGACATATTGCAAGGTCTTGAAAGGTCTTTGAATTTGTGAAAATTTGTATTTTAGAAAGTACCTGGTTTTGAAGCATACAATACACCGAATGACAAGGAATGATCATCAGATTGTATTTCAATGCAACACTACCAATTAAATTGGTTTCTTATGTCCTTGATGAGGCCCTTGAGTCGTGTAGAACTAAAAAATTCGATAGCAAATTAAAGATTTCCGGCTAAAAATACCATGTTTTGTGAGATACTGTTGCTCAAAATATGGTTTTTATGCTACAATTTTATTTTCTCTCTCACGCCAGAACAAAATAACGACCACCTATTAAATGTATAAAAAAGAAATCGGTAAAAATGTTGGTGATTTCCAAAAGGTACAAACTCCTTTCCCTCATCCGGTACAGGAACTTTTCAAAGCTACCGGATGTCCAAAAAAAGTATTCCTGTATGAAAAATTACCATAATTTTATTACAAGGCCGATCTTCAAATTTATTTTTTGGCAAGTAGATCAAGCACCAAATTATTTTCCCAGCTATAGCTTATTTTGTAATTTGTTTAAAAATGAGCAACTTCAGCTCTTTTTAGGGCTGCCTGGTTTTGAATCATACTGCAAAAAGCACTGATGATTACCAGATCAATTTTTTGGCATGTTAAGCTTTTAAGTTGGTCATAAATGATAGAAAGAAACGTAAAGTATCATTGGAGACGTCAAGGATTATAAAAAATTCGAAATGTTTTACTCTTAGCCAAGATTGACTATTGACTATTGACTAAATGAACACCGTTCCAGACATGCATTTGACTGCCTTCCTCCAGTCTGCACTTGCGGTTTAGCCAATGAGGATAATGAACATTTTCTCCTGCACTGCCCTCAGTATCACGCCCTTCGTTTAGATCTCTTTGGCCAGCTCTCAGATATCCAATTCCCAATGCAATCTTCTTCTATATGGAAGCCCCCGTTGCACCATTATTGAAAATAGCATTATTCTGGAGTCAACCATAACCTTTATTAAAGGTACGGGTCGGTTTGACTAGAGATGAATGGAATTAAAACAGCAGCAGCCCTTAACCTTTCTCTCTTAAAGATCTGTCTCAAAATAGATGTTGGTGAGGTCTGCGGAAATCACTATCATCAATCATAGATTCAAAATGTGTAGAATAGGCCTTCTTCGCAGTGGCGTCGGTTCTTTGGAGTGCGTCCTGGGGTTTCGTCGTCATCGGTGTGGTGTGGGGCTGGTTCCTGGGGCGTGCGCTGCTCTCGGCGGTGGGTGGAATAGTTTTGTATGCGCAGAACTGTTTCGCCTGTTGCTGGGGGCGGTGCGGGCTTTAGGGCTTTGCTCCGCGTCGTATCGGTGATGAGGGTATTCCGGGATATATATTGCAAAAGAGGTATATTCTTGTCCTGTGGAATCTTCTGACATCTATTTTGAGACACAATTTAGCTTCTTTAATTTATATTAATTTTTCTTACTTTTCTTTTCTTTTGTTGAAATTTATTTAAAGTTGAAAATTATAAGTACCATTCATAGCCAGAACTCGGTGACCCTGTGTCTTTTTTGGCTATGGATGGTACAATGTATTGCAATTTTGGTGTTTTTACTTTTAATGGTATATATGTAAAAAAAAGATTGACTATTTTACTTGAAAAGTATAGCTAAAAATGAGGTTTTTCAACGTGTAATTTTTTAACCTTACAGTATTGAAAACAAACATGTTGTCCTCTTTAAATATTTTTGGTTCATTGACAAAACAAATCAAAAAGAAAACTTTATGATAGGTGTGATAATTAAGTTTTGATGATTTTTTAAACAGGAGTACTTTTTTTGGGGACACCCAGTATGGTAGTATTGGAAGAAAATGTTGTCTCCTTTTCTCCTTACTATAAATCCGCAAGACCCTCAACAATTAAAGCTTCATCATCTAAGAACCAAATGAAGAACTGTTGACCTTAACAATTTAATCATATCACTTCATAAGAACCATTCTAGCTTAAACCTAAAATGGGACATGCTTAGTTGCTGGTTTTCGCTCATTCTACCCCGACACTAGACTGACTATACGAGTCTCAGTTTTCAGCATTGAATTGAATGATAGTTATGGCTTCAAACTGAGACTCATGACAATACAGCTTCAAAACGGAGACTACTTAGGCCGAATGCGCCGCATTTAGGGCGCATCCAATCAAATCTCGACTTTCTTAATAAGGTTATGCCACGTGCCTATTATTAGCGTTTGATTAGCTAATTAGATCAAAGTTCGACTTTTCAAAGCGAAGCAACGTTCTAAGCAACGTTCGAAGCGACATTCAACTTTCTTTCGACGTTCGAAGGATTGAAGACGTTTGATTTTTCTTCAGATTTTAGTCTCTGTTTAGAATCTGTTTGGTCGTGAGTCCTTGTATGAGCACACTACATTCTTGCATGCTAAGGTTTCTCGTGCTTTAGGATTTTTAAAATATGCTAAGATATTGCTACCCCAGGAAACACTTAGCCAGATCTATAGAGGTATTGTAGAACCACATTTCCGATACTGTTATTATTATTATTATTATCAATTTATTTAAAGTTGGCAACTTACATAGCTATATAAATATATAAAAAAGCTAATTCAAGCCAACAAATTAATTACAAAGTTACATCAGAATAAATAAAAGTAAAACTAGTCAATAAAATTACAAAATTCATATAAAACTTATATCAAAACAAGATGTATAAAACTATAAAAAGCCGAGTCCAGGAATGTATTGTTTGCAAAGTCTGCAATCGCAGTCTACATTTTTCCAAAATTTTATTTTATTCTTGAATTGTTGTAAAGAATCTGAATCCTTGATTTCCTGTGTAAGAGAGTGCCAAATACGCTGCCCTCTATATCGGACTGTTTCAGTACCATAATTAACAGTATGTACCATAGGAAGTAAGAATGTATTTGTATTTCTGAAATTATAGGTAGCACTTCTTTGAAGGAAGATTTCATTCATAAATATGGGGTTTAGGTTATTCATTGTTTTGAACATTTCAGTCATTAGCAATTGCATATTTTTCTCATGTATCGTTACAGATCTATCTTTTTCCAACAAATTTGCGAAACTAGAACTATAGTCTTTATACGCTATTCTCAGGGCTCTCTCGTGCAGCCTATTGATTTTGTTATTTATCTTTCTGCTATGGAACATCCAAACCAACGGACAGTATTGGAACTGGCTAGTTACAAATGCTCTCATCAAGAGTCTCAATTTATCAGTACCTAGATATGCAGACATACGTGACAAGGCAAATAGTTTATTACCGGCCTTTTGACAGATATTGCTTATGTGCTTTTCAAAGTTGAGATTTGCATCAATTAAAATTCCTAACAGCTTCTCCTCTTTTGAATTATTAACGGCACAGCTACCAATATTTATGCTGACGTCTTGGTTTGTTCTTTCACCAAATATCATAAAATGGCACTTGTCTTCGTTAAGTTTCGTGTAATTGTTTCCAAACCACTCGATTATAATTTTGGAATCATTTTCTAGCCTAGAGATTACATTTTGAGACGCATATCACACGTATAAATGGTTGTATCATCCGCATAGTTACATATCTCTGTCTCTTGAATTGATAACAGAAGGTCTTTGATATAGATATTGAAAAATAGAGGTCCAAGGACGGATCCTTGAGGAACACCAAACCTTAGATGTTTATAGGTGCTGAAAGATCCATTGATTTTCACTGTTGCTCTGTGTGGGGGAGCTGCGGGGAATCCAAGCGACTCACACTGCAAAAGTTACAAAATCGCGCTGTCAGAATTGTGACCAATAGCAGTTATGATGCACCTGCTGATGCCCTGATACAGAAGCAAAAGTGGCCAACTATCGCGGAAATTATCAAACGAGAGACAGCGAGCATCGTTTACAAATCCATAAATGGTCTTGCACCTACGTATCTCTCGAACAGTTTTTCAAAAAAGTCTTCACGGGACACTGTCAAGTTAAGAAACTCTGAGACTGACTTACGCGTCCCTCTTATGAAAACGACAAATGGGCAGAAATCATTCTCGTATCGTGGTGCGCACCTTTGGAACAGTCTTGAACGTGAGGTCAAGCAAGCACCCTCTCTATATGCTTTTAAACGTCGATTATGAGTATGACCATAATGTATTTATTCTAGATTTTAGTTTCGTAATTAGGGTATTAATTTTTTTTGTTTTATATGTATTAAATTGTAAATGGTAAATTTTTGGCACGGCCCCCTGAAAAACAGCCTTAGCTGACGGGGTTACCGTGGTTAAAGAATATAAAATCAAATCAAAATCAAAATCAAATCAGAGAAAATAAAAACATCAGATTAAAAAATTGAACGAATCATTTGAAGGAATTACGTCGTCAGTCTACCCCGAAACAGTGCTCTTATCTAACAAGAGCGATTTAAATGTAAACCTGGTTACAAAAATACTTCAACTCATGATACATCTTGAGGAATTGAAGACAAATTAGCTCTCAAAAGTGGTCACAAATCATAATTTAAATTTGGAACAATTTAAAATCCTACTTGAATACTAGTCATTACCTTTTCTTAAGGCGGTACTGCGGCCAAAGTGAAAATTGTTTGGTAACTAAAAATAGTTGCTTCTCCTTTATCCATTAACTAAAATGCTAAAAATAAGTCTGCACAAAATCTGGTGAAATAAAATTCAGCCTTTTGACGTTTGGATACAAGAGACCTAGAAAGAGACCAACATGAGCCATATATCACTAACTAGAGATCACAAGGGCACATGCCACCACGACTTTCGCGGTTCAGACGCTAGTATAACAGTCTCGTTGAAGTCAGACTTGTGAAAAACCAAGTGCTAGACCACGTTTAGTACAGGGTGTCCCAAAAATTCTCAGCGTACCATTGCATCTTCTATAACTACGTATGAAACTATTGGGTGACCCAAAAAGCGAACATTTTTGAAACATCACTAACTAATCTTGAAAATTTGTGTTCTTGCATTTGCCAAGAAACAAATTAATTTGAGTGCTATTGCATTTGCTTGGAATCACTTTGATTTTGACCGAAGATGAAGTCTTATGATGTACCTGGCTTTGAAGCAAATTGTTTTGTCCAGAAAACGCCAAATTTCGGCACTTTTGATCTAAAAATTAGTCTAGCCAAGAACATGATTTCACAAAAATTGATGCTGACGGCATACACCTCTACCCGAAATTTGGCAGAAATTTGGCTGAAATTGTATCTATTTTTATTGTTGGCGTTAATTAGTTGTTATTTTAGCTATTTAATTGCAAGCCAGCTGGAAAATAAATTGATAAGAACAATCATCTGCGCTTTCAAAAATCTCCATTTTCGTAGATGACTAATGAGCAGGCATAACCAAAAACGGAGCAAATAGATCTGTCTTTACTTCAAAACGAAATAGTTGCCTCTGTGCTTCTTCAATAAAGATACGAAACAAGCAAGCATTCAAGATGATTTACTTACTTCTTGCTTTGACTTGATGTCGGCCTACTTCTTGGTGGTGGCATCTATCAAAAAGAAATCAATAACCATAGTTTATGCTTTGCGTGAAAGCTGCAAATATTGCAACCAGGAGGTTCTTCGCTTTACAAAACTTTGAATCACGAAAATTAAGTTGGTTTGAAGCATTTGAAAGCATGCTCTCCATCTCCTTGAAACATTTTAAAAACATATACCGGGTGACACAAAACCGCACAGTCCAACTTTTTGATCTTACAATGCCTCTTTTCTTGCCTTTGTTTGTCTTCGCGTCGAGAAAAAATCATTTTAGAGCATTTACATATTCTAAATATCCCGATCCTTTGTCGTCTGCCGCCCGTAAGAGGAATTGAGCTGTCAGATAACGTAAGATTGATGTCTGTACCATTTGAACCAAAACAAGTTGCTAGAATTTCTAGGGAACTAAACCCTCTTTTTCTTGGCATAAAACTGAAATTCCTTTCAAATTTGAACATCCGCTTTTTGAGATCTTTTGATTGATCTCGGTTTGACAACAAACACAAACTTTGCAGCTAAAAACATTGTTTGTCTGGACATCTTGATGGACATCTAGTTTTTGGCAGCACTTTGGTTTAGTCCTTGGTACAATCATACGAAAAGAAAGTTCCACGATCAGCTGCAAAAGCAAATGTTGGTGAATCTAGCAAAAAATGTATTTAGTTTTTGGTCAACTTTGTGCAATTTTTTTACAGAAAACCCCACAAACCCCCCCTCCTCCTGGGGGAGGACAGGATGCAATTTCTTTTGACTCAGGTGTCAAAATCATCTAACAACAGAAAAGAGGGATAATACCAACCTCAGTAGAAGGTGATTCTCTTACTGTTGAGAAAAAAGATTTTTATTTAATTCCCACACATTATTGTATGGAATACAAAGCTTAAAACCTATTGTCTTATTGTTCTCTTATTGTTCTCTTATTGTTCTTTAGAAAGAAATTTAGGTACTTCACATAGCAATTTTGATATCAGGATTACTATCAAAATAACAGCATTCCTCATTTAGAACTTATCATGGATGTACTTTTCTTCGAAACTGTGCCTCGCATATGTCCATGAAAGAAAAATGCTGTATTTTGAAAATAAGCGAGATATAAAAAATGGCCACAGTAGAACTAGAATAAAGTACCAAAAGGTTCTTTCAAGCAATCATTCGAAAGAAAATTGTTATAACCGATACTATCATTTCTAAATATTTGACGCCCATATTATAAGTAGTTGGAATGTAGCACCTATCGACCAGTATTGAGCCTATTGCACTCATGAATTGGCGGTTTTAACCAACAAGTTAATAACTAAGCTCTCAAACAGTGGATAACTTGATAAGCTGCCAACTGTAAGCACAGAAATTACACAAAATTGCTTTTTTTAAGTTCCTGCTAATCTCAAGTTCTTTAGTACCTTGCACATCATAACCCTCAGAGTATAAAAAAGCGTTTTCTTCAAATCCAGTTAGCCACAAACTAGGCAGTAATCAGAAATACCAGAAAATAACTGCGCTTCTAAGCTTCTTTAATTAGGCCTATAGCTATTGCTTCAACATCATATTGAAAAGATAAATGCTCTCTAAATGATTGGTTGAAAGGATGAACAAAGAAGAATCTGCAGACTTATTCCGTTTCATGAGATTTAACGAACTTGAAAAGCAGGCCTCCAAATGGGACCTGAGTAAGCGAGCGCAGTTCACAGGAAATTTCCTGGCAGCTGAAATTCTCCAAGAACTTTTCCTGTCAAGGATATTTGCATAGTAGCGATAATGTGTTGTAGCTTACGTAACTAAGAGGTATAAACTTGCAGCAAAGCAAAATAACATAACAATAAACAATAACCAATTCCTGTCTTCTTGTAAGAGCCCTCAGGAGCATAGTAAAGGCTTGTAAATGGCTATATACATCTTTCTTTTGATTGAATGGCTTGAAGCAAACGTTAGCTATATTGCTATAATTCTACCGTTTCGCTATTTCGAAAGTGGGAAGGCGAAGGAAATATCTGTCGTGCAAACAAATTTGTATAGAATTAACTGAATTACAGGCACAGCAAAATTCTTAAAGAAAATTCGACACCAAACATTCAGATTTTCTGTGCTTGAGCATATGGAAACATAGTGAAATAGACTCGCTTAACAGAGCATGAGATTTTGTTCAGCAATCTAACTGGCATGCCCGAAAACCGATAGCAAAACCTAACTACAGCCAGTTTCTTTTATTGTACCGTTCTAGGCAAAGGTGACTTTTGTAAAACAAAGATTCAGCTTTCCGAAAAGACAAAGCAATTTGCATTTCTAAAGAATAGGTTTCACACCTCTGGGTTACTCCATCAAATCAAAATAAATTGAGAGAGCGAATGATTTTGTTTGGCTGCGCAGAAGATGTGAATCCTATTCTTCACAAAGTCTAATCGATTTGTCATTTCGGAGAGCTAGATCTTTTGTTTCACAAAATTCACCCGTGCTGCCATTCTATGTCACGAGTCTCAGTGGCAGCGAGGCAAAGGCAGGTCCATTCAGGGGACTCCGGTAGCCTAATCAAGGTACTGTGCACCCCCCCCCCCTTAGGAGGTTGTATTGCAAAATAATTCCAAATGTTAGTTATTGAAGGAGTACATCAGTCATTTCATGGATGATTGCAACGTATGTTTCTACAACTGGTGTTGTTGCTGTTGTTCTTGTTGATTTTGCCGTCGGAAAATTTTGGTTTTGCCCCCCCCCCCCCTCTAAGAATTCATGACTGGTATCGGCCCTGAGGTAGTGCAAAAAAACTCATGAATATTATGTCCAGCAAAAATGCGCTGACATTTTTGGTGCAGAAGTGATTAAAAGTAAGGAATAGTTGCATACCGTTCTTTCTTGATGAAGTTCCGGACGACTGCGTCTTTGGGCGACCCTTAAAAGAGGCAAAAATTTCGAATGATCAATGTCAAATATTCTACCGAAAAACTTTAGATTGAAAGACAACCGATGAGTCAAAAATCAATCTACTGTTAGAAAAATCATACTGCAATAAACAACTAGCTCATTCGACAAATTACGACTTCATTGCCTGACTGAGGCGTAATTTTGAGCATTAAGAACTTAATTTGAGACTTTTCTTAATTTGAAAAGCAATGTTTGCTTTCAAATGAAAACTTACTCGAAAATTGTTTTCCGTTCAATGTGGCTAAGATTTTGCATCAGTGGTTGAATATAATTCACTTTCCAACAATTAGAATAGCAAAAAACTGTCATCTAACCCAACTATTGCTTTCAATTCACAACGAAACCGTGAAAATGTATACAAGCTCTCCTATCAATGTTACGTACGACGAAAACAGTTTTGTGTAAATGTTCACCAGAGTGAATACCAAGTTTCTCGTGGATTTTAGGCAAATGGAGGAAAGATATTTTTGATTCATTACAATTTCTGATTCTGCCCTAGGCCAATAAGGCAACGTATATAAAATGTTTCATTTTGAAAGGAGTTCTTCAAAGGAGGGTGCATATACGAAGTGAAGGGCTGATTCAACAAAACATGGTACGTGCTTGAAAACGTGAATGTACTTACACTTTGAGAATGTAAGCCAGATCGTGCAGTTTCTCTTGATCCTACCTCTACAAGAAATCAAATTAGCCGTTATTCGCTGAATCAAAGATGATGTAGCCTTCGTGGAGAAAGGTACGCTCCCATCACGAAAATACTGGGACACCCGAAGCGAAATAGCATCGAAGTTGACTGTTGGACTCTTGAACTGAAATAGTCAAGCCCCTCCATGCCGAAAAAGGAACCAGCCCAAATAAAAACTTCATCAGCAACAAATGACGGACATATAGCGATTAGCGATCTAGTTTTAAAACAGAAAAAATGCCACCTGCCATTAATTGTCCTATTGTCTGATAATTTATGGAGCACATCAAATACAATAGACTACATTTAGATTGCCCAGACCTCTTGCATAAATAATCTTATAACTCCGCCATTTGTCTTTAAATCAGCTTCTATGAAGACCAAAAAGAAAACTATGTACCCAATACAAAGACCCTTGACTACACAATACAAAGACCCTTAACTGGCGACAGAACCTTAAGGTTGCTAAAATCCCTGGGAGGGGGTACTTGGTCAGGGAAATGACAGGGGTGCGTGGAAAAACCTTTTAAAACCCTAAACCTGTCTCATAAAAAGTTGAGCCAAAAGTATACCCTGTCCCATAAAAATTTTCCAAAAGTATATATGATTAATTGTCCTTTTGTTTATGACACCCTGTCCCATAATTTCCATTTCTGTATGACACCCTGTCCCATAATTTCCATTTCTTTATGACACCCTGCCTCATAGTTTCTTTTCATTTATAACACCCTGTCTCATAATTTCTATCGGAAAAAGACACCCCGTTGAGCGGCAAATCCCGTCTGGGCCTAAGCTGTCGAGAGGAAAACATCGATGCTAATACACTTCGAAAACGGGGCTTCTAGGAATCGATAACGAAAGACTTATTAGTAGTACAAGAATAATGCTTCTTTTATCCAAGAAGTAAAAGACTTACACTGTTACGCAATAATCCTGCTGCAAGGAGGCGAATTAGCTACCGTAAATCGCAACAAAAAGTTGTCGCAACTGCCACCTCAGCGAACAGTTAGATCACGAGTCGCAGTTGTAGCAATTTATCGGTCCATGTGGGGGTACGAAACTACAATGAATGCAGTAAGTCTAAAACAGATTTCAACCTACCTTCTATTGCAGAAAGTTTTGGATGGGCTCTTGGAGTGACTGGTCGAGTTAATGGCATTTCTCTGTCATTTGACGAGTTATTGGCAAAGGCCTGTTTGAAAAAATGACATTGAAAACGTTTCGTTTTAGTTAAAACAAACCCTCATTTACAATCGACATACTGAAAGCTTTTTCGTCCGACGTTCATCAAAATAATTCTCCATTGGCGTAATGCTTAGTGGTCCTCAAACATTAATGTTCCATGATGCTGATTAGTATTCAGAAACAGACCATAACAAATCCCAGGAACCCAGGAGCCTAGTTCCCGGGCACATTGTGAGAAATAGAAACTATTTTGTTGCCGGCTAAGTATGCCTTCATGATCTCAGACGAGAATCCTTTCAGTTTGTAAAAATATTCTTCTGGTTTTCAAGCATGTATTCTGTATTCTAGCTTCTTTTAAATCTGGAACAACAGTGTTGTCCATTAGGCTATAAAACTGTATAGATATGTATATGTAACGGTAAAAACTACCGGTTGAGTCAAAAAAGTATATGCGTTTCCCAATCTCTACGATCATTGGTTGTTCACCAGTTTTAAAGTAGGGGAGACCGGGGCTAGTCGTAACAGGGGCAAGTTGTATAACAGAGGCTATTACTCTGCCGCTATTAAAGATGCGCTCACCAGCTTTGGTGTTGATGAATCTCTAGTTATTATCTTAAATTTAAACAGTCGTTCTTATTCCTGCTATTTTCTTCTATTTTCTTACCGGTGTAACCCTAATATTTAGGCACAAAAGCAAATATTCGTATTTTTTTGTAGTAGATATCTTTCATATCTTTGCTGCATTGGTATGCATTCCCAAGTCGAGCTCTGTCGGGTTCTGGTCGTGCTTGTTCCAAATCAGTTTGGAAGCAAAATATCCAATAAATATTTTCAGAATTGTAAATTGTTACTCATTGTCAGCCTGGGGCAAGTTGTAACAGGAACAAAACATTGCCATTGAAAAAGAGCAGATTTTAGTTGAAAGTAAACTTTTTCTTATTTTTCTCGAATTGCAATGATAGGATATTACATTTTCAGATAAAATGTGCTATTATAAAGTCTAGAATATTACGTTTTGACATAAATTTTGTTGAAGATAGCTAAAAAGGTGTAGGAAAACTTCGGAATGTGTTGTTAATTGCTTGCACACCTTATTATGCCTGATTTTGTGAGGTGATAAATTCATAGGATGTATCGATATGTCCTCTTGCAATTAGTTTATTAAGAACAATCAATTATCTCTTTTATTTTCTTTGTTGTGTGTGTTCTTACAACTTGCCCCAGTGACTGCTACAACTTGCCCCATGCGAGAAGTTATCACAATTATAATTTCCAATTTAATACAAACACAAGAGCTCCACCAATGAAAGACAACTTGCATTCGGTAGCCAATAGCCCAACATACCCAATGGTGGTATTACAAAAAACCTGCTTGTTGCTTGTAAGTAGAAAATTACCTTTTTCTAAACAGTGTCACAACTAGTCCCCGTCTCCCCTACTATACGTCATTTCATAGGGGGAAGGCTAACTTAGATACCAAATCCATTTCATTGAAATAGGCCATATCGTTCTAGAGCTATGGAAAACTTTGTTTGGAACCTGTTCATGACATGCTTCAAAAACGATTAAGAAATTTTGATGAAATTTCATCCAACTGTAAACCTGAAACAGTTTCATTGTTAATGTATTCAGAATAGCGGAGATGAGCAAGCTCGACCACCAGTCTCAAAGCTGGTGGTTCGAGTCCATGCTCTGTCAAACCTGCTACCCAGAATGAGGGGAGTCGCCAATTCTCTGTAATTCCAGGCTACAAGAATCACAACCCCTCATGCAAGAAAAGTAAGCATCCTATTGCTAACAATACGTTTTACATGAAGGAATTCAGTCGCGAAATTAAATCGAAACAATTTGAAATAATGCTATTTTGGGGGAACTTCCTGACACAAGCCCAGCTTTGATGAAAAACGTTTCAGGGTAAGAGAAACATGCTTACCTTCGCATCAAATGTTGCTGACAGCGAAATTGAAGAGAGAACCTGGAGAAATAAGTTAACAATCAAAATATTTTGAAAACAATATGATGCAAAAAACTTTTTTGGAACAGATTGTTCTTTTTTTTAATAGTCACGACAGATGCAACAAAATTAGATTTGATATTTTTCAAATAGCATTTAATGTTACCATATATTACCAATAGACCTGTCAACTAACAGCCTCGTTTTTGGAAATTTCCAAAATTTCTTTGAAAATTTCTTCATATTTCATAATCATATTAACATTTGGACACCAGATTCGGATTTAGCACACAAATTTTAGTCTACGGTAGGCACAAATTTGTCCTTCTCCTAGCGTTCGTGACGATATAAAGTCTGACGATTTATAAGGGGTTTGACCGTGAATAATTACCAGGGCGTAAATAGACGATGACGCTAGAGATGGTGAGGAGGAAATATTTACCAAGATGAAAGGTCCCAAACTTTGTTTTATATAATCGTTTTTAAACGCAACACTATAGCTATCTGGGCTAATAAGGAAGGATTAAAAATACAAACCCCAAGGTAATGTGCTGACAACAACTGCTCCCCAGACAATTCCCCAGATTTGGCAATTTCCACCTCATCTTCTTCAAGTTCGGCATCGAGGACGTCACCTTCCTGACAAAATAAAGGCCGAGGTCATAAAACTTATTGGCAAAATCACTGTACACCCAAAACAATTCCCTTTGTTGTAAATGTACACAATCGAATCAAACAAGAATTTTCTTTTGGTAAAAAGACTGCAATATTTAAGCAGTCTATTTTAAGAAATATCTTGCCCAGTGGTTTTGCATTTCTCAGTAAATCAGTCTTGCTGAACAGCTTGAAATAAGTTTGAACAAGTGATGAACAGAAATTCTCAGAAAAGAGCAACCCAACTGGTTCATGTTGTTGATTCGATAATTTGATATTTTGGAGATTCACTGTACTAAACTGTATACGGGGACAAAGTTATCACATGTTTTATAGGCCTTCTGGGGCGTTTTCGAAGACTGTCTGTAAAACTAAAGGTAGCTGAGGTGATTGTTTCTCAATGTTAAGTAACGTAGCATAAACAATGGAAATCTGATGTTTTCTTAGTATAGTTAAATATTTTGCTTTTTGGCAAGCCAGTAGAAATACTATTTTGTGGGACTCATTGCGAATAAAAAGTATTTTGTAACAGTAGTATCCGTTGCTTTTCATTGACACTCAAGTTCAAGTACAAATCTATTAGCAATCGCAAACAAAGGGATTTCTACAGCCGGCTGCCGGCTAGTCAAGTAGCAAATGTAAACAAGAAAGCCAAAAATGCCCCGAAACGTTGATGGTTAGCAGCGAAAAGGACATATACAGATGACATGCAAGGGGTGTATCACCCTTTCAAAAATTTACAAGATTTTTGGAAGAAAGGATTTTAGTGACTTTTGCGGCTTTCTCTTAAAAACGAAAGGATTTTGCCAAGTTGTTGTTACGAGATTTTTAGGGAGTGACATTCCCCTTGAAGACATGAGCATTTATCTAAATAGAAGGATACATCTAAACATCTGCCACCTAACCTCTACTTATCAGTGAGACCTATTTGATTCGATTCTTCAGATCTTACTTTGAATATGCTCTGCTCAATGAGCAGAAATATTTTGCATCACAAAGGCAAACGTATTTTCAACCCAATTTTAGCGTTGCTCATCCGGGGAGTTCCACTTCACCGTGATGATGCAGGAAGGCGTACGAGCCTCCCTGGTTTGGCGTTCAACGTGAACATGAAATATTATAGCTCATAAGTCCATTTTCAGATAACTAATTTCTTCCCACGATATGCCAAACTGTAAGTTGGAATACCTAGCATGTAAATAGAATGAATAGAAATTGCCAGATTTTGAACTTTTTTCTCTACGTTTACTCAAACGTAGGAACTTTTTTTGGGACACCAAGTATACGAAAATTGTAATGACTTCCGCTCAGCCTCTGAATTAGATAGATAAAATCCGCAAGGTAGATGTTTAGATCTATGCTTCTTCTTTTGATAGATACTCATGGCATCTCCTAACAACCCATGCTCGCGAGCACAACGCGATAGTTAGCCGTCTTCGTTTCGGGACATCTTCTGCGGCTTCGTTTGTTTTGATTTGCTGCTTGAGAGAATTTCCTTTGTCTGCGATTGCTGATCGCTATGAATTTGCGTGTCAATGAAAACCAATTGATGCTATTGTTACAAAATCTGGCCTTGTTCCTTGTTATTGCAATTAATAAAGACGAGATACCTCATCATCATCATCATCCTCTTCGTTATCAGAATGGGGATCATCGCTTGAACTTCTGTCATCTGCAATTAACGAACAAATAGCAAAAATGCGAGTTAATGTTGTAATTAATTTCAATTATTTATTTCAGTTTAATTCATTTTAAATTCATTAAACACAAAATCCCTTCAGCTTACAAGTCCCTGCAATTCCTTGTTCTGTACTTTGAGTCCTGGGTACTATGTTGATATTTATTCCAAAGGCTTTCCGGACATTGCCTGTTGACTATTTTGTATGTCATAGCTGATCGATTGAATTTTGTTAGTTGTTCAACGGTCAACCAATTATGATACCAATTTTTTTTCAGTCTGGCCTTATCAATAATAGAGCGGGCTTTATCCTGCAGATGTTGGAGGGTATTCAATTTTGATTTTTGAAGCCTTCCCTAGATGACATTAGCATATCGCAGATGGCTTTCGACAAGGGCACGGTACACATGGTCAAGCTGGAATTGTGAAATGAGATTTTTCAGTTTTTTAGTGACTTGAGTCCGCTACTGACCTTCACTTTCACTTTGCTGAATTGGTCATCCCAGTTTAGCCCTTCGTCCACGATAACCCCTAGAGATTTAGTCTTCGCGACACGTTTTATTCTGGATCATTAAGATTCATTATCTAACTGTTAATTAAAACTTATCAACAATCCCTTGCCAAAGCCCTGTAGCAAAGTTTGCGATGAATGCCCGCATAGCTCGCTGTTTCATCCTTCATGATACTGCGGCTCCCCTACGAAGCATAGGTTTCAAATCTTTAAAAAGGTCGGTGTAAAATTCTGTGATCTATTTCTTTGAATGGAATGGCTTGAAAGAAACTTTAGCTACTTCGTGATAATTCTACCGTTGGACTTTTCAGAAATCTTCAATATTTTCAGAATTAGAGTGCTTTTCTTCTTTTTTAAGAATTCAAGAAATTTTTTGAAAAAATCTTAAAACCATCGTAATTTCTAAACTTTCTGAGAAAACATCGAATAATTCTCCAGAAAAACATAGTTTATGAACGTCTAGAATATGGTATCAAGCAAAAGGCCCTCACTCTTCTAGTTTGCGATTCAGAAATTTGATGATGTCACATCCTCAAATGAGTTGAAATATGAAATACGCTGTAATTTCGAAAATATTCAAGATTTCTGAAAAGTCCAACGGTAGAGTTATAGCAAAGTAGCTAACAATTTTTTCAAGCCATTCGATTCAAAGGAATATGTCACTGAATTTTACACCGACTTTTTTACGCGAATTTAAAGATTTGGAATCTATGCTCCCCTACGATAGGCAGAAAGTGAAGCGGTTATTCAAATGAACAGTTATTCGAGGGAAGACTCACTAGAGGAAATGCCACAGGTTCAGTAGTAATCAAAATGATATAAAAACTTACTTGTATTCATTTGTTTGATAATAAACTGTATTTGCCTATTCATGTCTGCCTCATCTTCCTGCATGTAACACCGTAATACCTCTTCTAGTCCCTAAACAAGAAGAACGAAAAATATGTTAATATTAGCCAAACCATTGAAGCCACAAGTCTCGTCGTCGGGGTCGTCAGGGTCGTTTAGGAGTTTATTTTCGCCGTTCACACTCACAGTATTTTGGGTCTTCTGGGTAGTTATGGTCGTTTTTTCAAACGATTCTAACAACTTCAACGACGTAATGAGAACCAGGCTAAATCGTTAATAAATGTTTAGCTATTCTACAAAAGAATCTGGATCGAGCGACATTTTTATGCATCTTTATACGAAAGGTTCGACTGAGTGGGGTGAGAGCTTCTATCACTTTTGTGCACATTCGAAAATTCTACAAAATGTATAAAAATATCGTTCCATTCAGAATCTTTTTTAGAATAGCGAAAAGGGCTATTTATTCAATGGTCACTTACTGTATCTTTGATATTTTGTAAAATGCATTTAAAGTGTATTAGTTGCTGAACATGACTGAATTCGAATTTGAATTTGATATATCATTAATGTATGAAGAATAAAGCATAACATTGAAATTACCATTGACACCGCTCGTTGTCTAATCGTTGGCAGTGCCAAAATACTGTATAGTGTACCATTAACGTAAGGTCGTATCTAGAACATAAGAAAAAGCTTCAATGTTGAAATCGATCAAGGAGACTAAAATTTCAAATCGTTTCGTCCTTTTCCTTAAAAATCTTTAATATCGATTAAAAAAAACATACTAAAACTTAACAATTATTGTTACCCTCTGAAAACGAAAACATGATATAAAGATAAGGCTGCCTTGGCCTTTTAACTGTGAAAGCTGAATATTTTCACAAATTGACGAAAATAAGTACCTCTTTGTTCTCATTGCCAAGAAGATCCGCTAGTAGTTGTAAAACGGTTTCGCAGTCTGATAAACATTGCCTTTTCCCTGTTGAAAACATCTACATTGGTTACAACTTGAAAATGAATTGACATGAAGCTAAAATTAACGGCAGCCCTACACATAAGTGCATTTGCTTTTGTGGTAGTTGTGTTAATTTTCACAGTGCCCTAAAATACATACAGTTAAGTCCAAAATTATCCATACCCATTCCAAATTCGGAGTATTTTGAATCGTTTTATTTGCGGATCAATTACCCAAGATATTGTATTCCTTGAAAAGTCTCTTGTAGTGCTTCTTTCAGATTTTGTCACATTCTTGTGTAACTTCAGCCACAATAAAATTGGTCCAAAAATAAAACGATTCAAAATACTCCGAATTTGGCATGGGTCCGAATAATTTTGGGCTTAACTGTACAATGATGCCAAATAAGTTCCCAAATTTGATTTTTGCTTATGTGTAGTTCTTCTTTCATTTCAAATTTCATAACTCGTTGTTAACAACTGTAATCACTCGTCCTGTGACAAGAATAAAACTTACAACTTTATTGTTATATGAAAAGTAATACATATGCAATAAAGAGGAAAAACAGCGACAAATTGAAATTTGCTTTCCTCGAAAGATCTCAGTTTTAATTTGAAAGAAAAACAATGTTGTTGTGCGAGTTGTACGTCGTTTGTATCAGTAAAACAGTAATTTCAATAAAAATACGACTTTGTACGAAGACTAAGAATAGTAACAACCTTTCGAGCTTAACTCTTCATCGGGTATCAAGAGTTAAGGTTTGATACCCGATGAAGAGTTAAGCTCGAAACGTTGTTACTATTCTTAGTCTTCGTACAAAGTTGTATTTTTATTGAAATTACTGCTTTACTTAATTTGAAAGACTTGATAGTTAGGATCAAAATCTTGTATCATGATAAACCGATGAATTTTAGATCACTGTTTGTGTTATGTACAGGGTGTCCTGAAACTTATGCTCCCTTTAAATGGCTGCTGTGAAGGAGATGTGACTTCAGATGTCTCGCTTTTGAACCTGCTGTATAGACCCTGTTTGAGTAAATCAGACAATTTATTGCAACGTTACGTTACGGTACAAGAAATTCAAAATTAGAGGTTGCTTCAAAACACAGCTCAACTAAATATGAAGTCTACCGGGTGGGGTGAGTCAAAAATGTATAGCCGTTTGAAAGCATGGAGCTCTCAAAAAATTTGTCAGATTCCTATAAGCTGATAACACCTGTGTAGCTAAAATATCAAGTTAGATCAGAAAATGTAGTTTTTCAAAATCGGTTGTATCATCCTCATATTACAAGCGATATTATAAAATGTTTCCTCTCAAAATCCTTCAAAACAGGCCTAAAATTCTTGATCAAATTTGCTAGTAATTTAGCCCCACAGCAATCCTAATCAAATTTTATCTGTCTATCTATCTTGTCGCTCAAACTTTAAAGAGACTGCTGCATAATCGTATCCACTTGGGACAGTCATTCAGCCTTTTGTCTATCTCCTATTACCATGAGGCTGGATTGCTGGCAAATATGATCAAGGATTTTAGGCCTGTTTTGAAGGATTTTGAGATGAAGCATTTTTATAAAATCGCTTATAATTTGAGAACGATAAGACCGATTTTGACAATCTAAATTTTCTTATCCAAGTTGATAGCTACACAGCTATTATCAGAATATAGAAATCTGAAAAATGCTTTGAGAGCTTCAGGCTTTCAAACGTCTATAAATTTTTTTTATATATCCTGAACTTTTCATGATCTACATACTTACCAGCAGACCTCAGGCATAGATTCATTAGCAGTGCCACAGAATATTCCAATGAATAATCAGTCAAAAGTTCAGGCTCCTCTAGAACTTTAATGAGCCAATCAACAAAGCCACATTCGATCATGATGCTCTGGACTTGACGCCTGCAAGAGTCAGACAATTAATAATATCAATCATATTTTATTCATTTGGTTCATTTTAATCATATTTGATTGTTCTCATAAGAACAGCTCTTGTCAATATACCATTTCGGAGTCCCCGACGCCAAATTGCAAGTGAGGCAAACAAATCCAAATTTTCAATGGTGGCCTATAGGAAACCGTCGTGTGCGGTTCGGAAAGTTTGCTTTACTAAAAATTTAAATTCTTTTAAAGCAAACTTTATAATTTTTAATTAATAATTACTTATAGAACTTATTTGTGTGAGATTTTGGAGAATTTAGTGTATTTTTCAAGTTCACATCGAAGAAAGTTTGGAGGGTACTAGGCCAATTCTATTGTTCTGGCGTTGTATTTCATCATTTAAAACAATAAGACATCTTTTATGACTTTATAGCCTCGGGTCCGAGAAAAAGAAAGTTCTGCTTTCATGTTTTTGATAAAAGAAGCTCAAGAAAGAGCCGAGATATTTGTTATGAACGTTCAAATTCGTGAGCACTGACAAATCAGACCCTTGGCAATGTGAAGCAATGTAAAAACTTGAAGCACAGATAAAGAAACTTAAATTTGATGAAAAAAGTGCCTTAACGTTTTTGCATAGCAATCTCACAAACAATTGATAAAAATATATCTAAGTTACTTGTACCATTGCATTTTTTCAATAAAAATTTCGAACATTTACGAAAGATGTTTTTTTCAAAACGAGAGAGAAAGAGTAACTATTTGGTGGGCAAAGTTCACGCAAAGGCATTGTGGTAGTTGCTCAGAATTAAATTTGTTTTTAGGAATGATGGTAAATCGGTTATGAGTTACGAGTCATAATTGCTTTATGATTACCTGAGGCTTAGCTTCTGCATGGCACCAAGCAAATTCTCTCCAGCTTTAGTACGCTCTGATTCCTGCTTCAAACATGAAATTAATTCCTTCATCATCGGTTCCGATTGTCCAATGTACACACGTCCTTTGGGAGAAAAAATTTCCTTTAATTCCTATATACCGGGTGTCCTAAAACAAGTATAAGAGTTTGAATAGTTCCTGCGGAGGAGCATCATATCTGAAATTTTTATTTTAACGTAATGACATAGATAAGATCTTAACTTGCAATTTGCGATCTCGCATGTTCAAATCGGTTGAGTATTAGCGGAGTAATTTGCTAAAAGGCGCAAACTTTCTGAGGCATCCTAAGACAGATGACTATTGAATATTGCTACTATAATCTATGCGTAATTTGAAAGTGCTTTTGAGGCAGATCAACCATTAAACTTTCTATTCTTAAAAGTTTGTTAAACTATATATTCGGTAGAAAAGATGACAAGAAAAGATGCAGTAATACTTTAACAGTTCACAGAGTAACTTTGTAGGACTGAAGGAACTTTCTCACTCAAGTAGTGTGTTCTACCACGAACGGAACTTCTCACCCAAGTTTCGTTTCAGTTCTGATTACTCAGTCGTAAAAACAAACTATTCAGGCTTTTGAATTGGTGAAAATATGTTTCATTTTAATAGCTCAAAAAACTTCCAAAAATAATTCATTGCTGAGCTGCCCCAAAAAATCTTTCAAATTACACATAGATAGTAGTAGCATAATTCAATAACCATCTGTCTTAGGCTGCCTCAGAAATTTTGCCTGTTTAAGTGAATTACTCTACAAATACAATTCCGATTTGGTCATGTGAGGTCGCAAATTGCAAGTTAAGATCCCATCTATATCACAAAGGTTGATTAACAATTTTCGAAAATAAGGCTCCTCCGCAGGAACTGTTCAAACGCTTATACTTTTTTGGAACACCCGGTAGATTGAATGTTAAATATTTTTCACTAAAGTTGATAGATGTAAAACAATTTCCCATAATGAAATACAAGTCAAAGAAGACTTTGGCAGCGACAGAGATTCTTACCATCAATTTTCAGCGACATGGACTCCAATCTTAAAAATTATAGATCATAGATTTGTAATGCAATCAAAAACTGTATTAGTGCTAAAGATCAGGTGGCTTCAATATATACTTTGGATATTTTTGTGACTATTTTACGATGGTTGGTTCTCTTGTAATAAAATAACTTGCACAAATGTTAAAGAAGCAAATATCATCTAATAGGATAAAAACGCAGGACCTACCAAAACTAAAACAAAACCTCAAACAATCTTGGGACACGCAAATGCTTCTGTTATGGGAAAGCATTGTAAATCTCAGGTACGTTATTAGTTTTAACACTGTATTGTTTTCCCCATGATCATGCATGGCGCCCAGAAAAGTTTCTCTTTGGGTAGAAATTCAGTGATTTTCAGGGTCAGCATGTTTTCCAAAGATTTTGCTTCCAACCTTTCCTATTAATGTTTCTTTTGCACAAATATGACTAAACTATATGACGAATGACTAACAATTATGAAAAAATTGGTAATTTAGTTTAATTCATTCTTGTTTCGAAAATTTGTTCAGTTTTTCGATTGACCTAAAAATTAGTTCAACTTTTTAAACAGAAGATGCTTTCATTCAACCGGTATACTTCTTTTCAAATGACAAAATATTTCCTCAAAATTTCGAGAGAGCAAAGGTTATTTGATTTATCATAGACCAAAAAAGATTCTTCCGTTAATTGATTTACCTGTCGTAAATGAGGCAATCGTGTTAAACAGCATAGCAGCTTGAGATTGCACTAGCTCTTCTTTTGAATTGAGTAAATTAACCATAGTTTCCTGAAAAATAGAAAATCCACTCTTTAGAACTCAATAACAGGCTCAAAGTTGACTGGAAAATTGTCAGATCTCAAAACAGATGTCTGGTGAGATTTGCGATAAAGTGAAATTACTGATGCGAAATGCGTTAATCGTTTTGTTTTGCTTACTGTGCGCTAGAAGTCTATTTTGAGAGACATTTTAATTACAACCAGAGCAATTGCAAGGGCAAAAAAGGTGTACTGTTTCTTTGATTCACGAATGTTTTATAAGGTGAGGGGAATAAGTGAATCCTACTAATATATGTAAGTTTTTCCAAATTTGAAGTAATATGTTTTTTTCATGGTCGTCGAAAATGAAATTGTCAAAATACCGGGTTGGTCAAAAGATGTATCCATCATCTGTAAAATCATACTGTACTGCAAACTGCAAAGATCATTCTGCAAATGGAATAATGCTTTTTGAATTTTTTGGCAAAGCAAGGAAAATAAAGTTTTGCTAATTTCTAATTTTGGAGAGATACAACAGTGAAATCTCAGATATAAAGTTGCAGTCTGGTTGAGACAAAAAATTTGAAATTTTACAAATTTGTTATGTGATTTTGATAATACGATTGTTTAAACAGGAGGATGCATATTTTCTTAATAGTTTTGCAAATAAATTTGCCTTGTAGAAGCACTTACCCCATGTTTTATATCAGAAGCGCATCCAAGAACATCATTAGCAATATAGGCAGAAAGAACAGCGTCTCTTTGCTCTCCAGATTGGGATCGCATCAATCTCTGAAAGAAAACATCAAAATGTGCGAGTTTAGCAACACTTAGAAAACAAATACTATTGATACGTTCATCAAGTCTCCTTTCAAAGCTATGCACATTTCTTCAATTGCAATAGTAAAACCAAGAACCATTTATTTATTGTAGTAGCATAATTTTGAAAATTGCAGTTCCGAGTTCAAAAACGCTGTTATACATTGCCCAACAAAACAAGAAATGATATAAGAGTCGGAGACTTAACAGCAGCAACAATGCTTGCCAAAAAAACTTTGCAACCCTTAGGAAATTTTGTAAAATGTACACATTTTGCAGTACTTCAGATTCATGACTATTAGCTAAAGCAGCACCACCTTCCACCAAAAGCAGTTGTTGTTTTGAAAGATGATTGTCCTAAGACTCGCAAAGTCACATCTGTCAACCTTTTTAAATTGTTCTGAATGGGGACATGAGGAACATGCAAATGTGCTCCAAAACTGCTCCAGAACATGAAAATGTGCATGCATTGCAGACTTTTGTAATCTTTGCTTTGCCTTGCACAACTGCAAGGTAGGATGAAGTGAAATGGAAAAATGGTGACTGGCCCTCACTTATCTAGATATAAAATCGAGATCAATCATACTCGAATTCAAATATTTAACAAACCAAACAAAGTGGTTTTGGAACTTAATACATAAAGCCACAAACATTTTCTATCTTCAATTCAAGTGTAATACAGTTGTGACGAGATGGATAGTCAGTCAGTCAGTTATTTGTTTTAAGTGGGCTGTCAGGATTTTCTAGCTACTTAAAGCTAATTTAACCCCACTATGCATGCCGCATCCAGGCATGGGACCCCTAGTTTAACGTCCCTTCCGAAGGACGGCGAAGTGAGTTGCGAGGTCAGTCCCCGGGTCAGGCCTTCGAGGTCATCCATCCGGAGTTTGACCTCACTCGACCGAGCTTAACTTCAGTCACCTGATGAAAACTGTATAAGCCGCTCCGCCACTCACCCCACCTAGGATAGGGGACAACAAGCAAGAATAAGATCAGACTTACAAGTCGAAGGGCTTGCAAAAGAAGTGCTCTCTTTCTTGGTGATAGTCTACGCAAATCTTCTTTGATTTTCGCGTAGTTTAACGATGGAAGATATGGGACATCATTTCCAATAGCGACACTGCAATGAAAATAAACCGTTGAAAATATGAAAATGAAAACAAAGCTTTTTATGAAACATTTTTAATAACTGAGTGATTGAATAATAGCTTTGAATTAGCAAAAAAATCTGAAATTTGTGAGCTCAGAGTTTGAAGCATACTACAAATTTGTCTCCTATATCTGGTAAATTGAATTGTATGGCCAAGTTGGACTGCTACAATAACATATTCATAGTCTGTATCTTGTTTTGTATTGCAATTTTTAGTTCATGTACCGCTCTGTCACAAGCCGAATTCACACCGTTCTTGACGCTATCAGGATAACAATTAAGGTTGGATTAATTCAACTTTGCCATGTGCGCCGGCCGCATCACAACACAAAATCACGTCAAGTGTGAATTCAGCTTTAGTCCTTTTCAGTAACGTGAGTTTCATTTCATTGTAAGGTATTAGCAAATTTGTGATGTTGGGTGTGGAGGCAACTCAAAAACGTTATGTTTTTTGCCTCCACCTCAACAGTAATTAAATCTGAGTTTTGTTTTGTGCTTATATAAAAAAAAACTGGACAGAGGTTTTACAGCGGCCATTATTTTGCCTATTTGAATTTTGTAAAATGGAAAAATGAAATCATAATATTAAGGCTCCTTGGTAAGATCGCTTAAAGCCTCAAAGTGGCTCAAAATACTTTTTCTTAGCAGTAATTCTTCGACCAAATTATGTCTAAATATAATCTGGTCCTTGATATAACAGAACAAAAAGATATGATATAAATTAAAAGCAAAATTGAGAATGTTGCTGATTTTTCAAACGTCGAAACTTTTTCTGAAATACAGCAGCCTTTGGCTAAGACTGCTCCACTACATCAGTTTTCTGATTCACAGAAACAAAGTTGAATAGTCGTACGAGGGCTCTATAAACAACAAAACTTGGATACGTACCCTGTACTAGCATTTGCAACTGATGCTCTCAGCAAAGATGCTGCCTGAAACAAGATCGTGAAAAACTTTCGTAAGTTGATAAGTTTTAATCTTTTGCAGCAAGAGATCAGCTTTTCATTTAGAGGCCTTGGAAAATCAGCACATTATGCCTAAAAACCCTAACCTGCGCTGCAGACAAAAACTTCGAGTAAGTTTAAACTCCACTTGAATGTTGGGTCAACGGCCAGGCTAAAGAACCCATAATTCGCGGATAAAGTATTTTTGTCACTCTGAGAATGTTTGAAATTTTCGATTCAGAAATAGGCATAATTTGTTGCTCTTAAAAGAACAGATTTATCATAACATGAATAGGTTTGTTTATGTGGGCGACGTTTCGAGAGATACTTCTTGCTACTCTGCTAAGATCTAGCACAGAACTGACTCAAAGAGAATAAAGCAGATAATAAACTACTTTGCTAACAACGATGCTTTGAATATTGAAAAACCTATGAAAGTCTATTCTGCAAGCCATTCATTTGGAAATCGAGCCATACACAGAGAGTCGTCGGTAGGTAAAATGAATGAGCTACACTGATAACTGAGGCCTTACCGTTCCAGGTCTGGTGAAATCTGTAGACTGCAGTGGGTTTTGGGCACTACTAAATAGTCTCTCGCAAATAGACCGCAGGTATTCTGGAGTGACCTACAAAAATGAGAAAAGCATGTTAATACTGATTAAAAATAATGCCGAAAGCACAAATGTACACTATGGAACATGGATCGAAAACTGCACAGGTAATAAACAGAAGATGCTCCAAACCGAATTGGAACTTTGAGATTCAGAAGTTTTTCAATGGCAAACTTGTATCATCATAGAAGTGGATTAAAAAGCGCTTATATTTTAGATGAAGATATCAAACCCCAAATTTTCTACTGCCAAGGTATTAGTTTGATACAGGCTGTATTTGAATTGCTTCTGGAGGAAGATTGCAAATTAAATATAGCTGTCCATAGATTAATCAGATCTAACAAAAGTGCAATACCTACCATATTTCCTCTGACAGCATTTTCTAAGGAGTCAACCAATTCGGCTGCAATGTTGATCAAGTTTTTGTAGTCCGCCTACAAAAAACATTATTTTAAAAATACTCCAAGAACAAATATCGAACGCTAGGATCATTAAGTACTGTCACACAAGGGAGGGACCCAAGTACTACGACACAAGGGAGGGAGCATACAATCCCAACTGAAGAACAAAGCAGAGAAAAAGTTTTAGCAACAGGACTATCACATTTTGCAGCTCCCTCTTTTCACTGTCCTTCAAAATTTGAACAATCCAGAGGATATATTTTTAGACACGGTGTAGATAAACATTTTTTATCTCTACTATATTTCTAAGAGAAGAGCTATTCAGTTTCCAACAGACCTTCCTCTCGACGAGGAAAAGGTGAAAATAATCTAGTTCCTGCAAACAGCACAAGAAAAGGATTAATAAGGTAGCTATGCATACTTGGATTTTGGTGTATCTTTTAAAGTATACCGTTGCTCGATATTCATGTTCTGATATCTGTTGTTGTAAAGCTTGGATGTGATTCTCATATTGCTGGTGTTCTAGAAAGAAAGTATAATGGTGTTCTAATGAATGGTGTTCTAGTGATGTTCAACTCTTCCTAAAATAATGATGAAAACACGTGTTGATCTCTCTCGACTTTTCCGCCAACAAAAATGTTAGCCCACCTTGATTTTTCAACCAGATAGCATATCTTTTAATCTTCTAGTATACAATGAAAATTTTCAGTGACAAACGAGCTTGCGATTGTTTCCTGAACGACACAGTGAACCTCATTTGAGGCCTTACTTAAAAGGCTTATCTAAATAGGACTAAACAAATGTATAGTGTACGAGTTGAAGGGGGCACGACTACTCAAAGAAAACAGGCATCAATTTGATCTTGCGTGCTTTTTTTTATTTTTCTCTCAGTGCTGACTAGTTCGCCCACTAGGGCATCTTCAGAGCAACTCTAAAACAAATATGTTTATTTGTTCAAAACGAAACAAATGATACGAAATACATAAATGGTGATAAAAATATTAGCATTCGAAGAATAAAATTGAGTACAAAGACATACCCGTTCTTGATCTGTCGCCAGAGCCGGTCTGTTTCCAATTGTTAAGGAAGAATAACTATTGTTTTTAAAGTGGTTTTCAGCTCAATGCGTCGAATGCACCGTGCTTATCTCTCTACTTTCAATTGTTATAATTTTCATAGTGTCATATTGGTATATCGTGTGTGGCTATATTTGATTGCGAAACGCAGAAAATCTAAACTACTTCTTCGTAGAGCTTGTCAAAGCAAAAAATTATTTGATTCGTCAGAAAAGTTCATGAAAAATATCACAATAAGCCTCTCCAGCGAAGCATAGCCTCCAAATCTTTTCTTTTGTCCAAATCTCCCCTGGGGTTCTGCTCCATGCTCTGATCAGATCACATTTTCTCCTAAAATTGACCAATCAGGTGCCGTCATTGTATTTACTTCCGTGTTTCGCAGCAAGGCTTAGGCCATTTTTGACCGTTTTGACCACCATCCCAAAAAAAAGATTGCACGCTCGGGTAAACCGACTTTCGTCAAAATTTCAACTGGAGAAGATTTTACATGCTTTGGACCATAAGTGTTTTCAGCATCGCCGTGCGATCGCAACAAATAGCCGATCTGTGGCATTTTGAAACTCATTGCAGCCATTCATGGGCCTTTATGGGTAACAGATTCCACAAAAATTACCAAAAAGAGGAGCACAAACTGAAAATGTGAAGCAGCACTAGTGCATAAACTCACCTCAACTGGTTTTGATAACAAATATTCACTTTTTCCGCCACAATCTACTGCAGTTTCACATCGCTTCCTTCGCGACAACATAATTTAGTCAACAAGAAAAGGCGCGAAAACTTCAATGATCAGCTCCATGCCATCGTCGAATAACATACCATTCCATATGGATCGACAGTAAATAACAAATATATGAAATTGCCACATTCAAGCATGGGAAGAGCTGTACATACAATGTGGCCAGAAAGAACGATTTCGTGATGTGCTCTTCGCTCTTCAATAAACCTTGCTCTCATTCCTGTATCCAACTTGGGCCATCCTTGCAAGTTTACCAGCAATAACATCAACCAAAACGTCGTACGAATTTATGAATAACATCCCTTACTTTTAGCGCAAGAGAAATGACTATTGTCTTACACTGTAGCAGGTACATGAAATAGAAATGAAATGCTGGGTTTAATGTACGTACGAATAACAACAAATGGAAGAAATATACATTTTGTTTTCATTGTGAAAAAATTGATTGGTCATTTTGACAAGTCAACATTTGAAATACTATTTTTAAAGCTCCTTGAAATCAATTTCACATTCTGTCCGGATATCGCAGAAAAATATCTTATCTTTTAGAAGTCCTCCGTTAGGAAATCACCCCTTTACAGTTAAACAACACAGCAGAATCAGAGCAAAGCTGAACATTTGTTTAGCACTTTGCAAACTTATGGAAGCATACACGTATCTTTTTAAGATACTAAAACTTTTATCAAGCATCGAAAGTTTCTCAAAACTCTCATTATCTGGCTACAAAATGTTTTGTAAGTGTTTCTTAAAAGTTCCCTCGACTTTCCATCGGTGGGGGCCTCTCTGGGATTGGGAAGGTTTTGTAAGAGTTTCTAAATCTCGAGTAAAAAGGAACCAGATGGAAAATGAAAGGATTTTGTTCCAGCACACATACTATGTTATAAGAAACTGTTTATAAGGAACTCTTAATAATCAGAAGGTACTGGAGTAATCAGTGGAGTAACATTAGAAAGGCTTCAAAAACTTAATTTTGAAATGTTCACAGGGCACAGGAAGTAAACATAAATATTATTATCGAGCTCGTAAGAAACTCGTAAGAAACTCTTCAGGACTCATAATCCGATAATTTTAAGAAGCTTTCAGCACTAGCTCAACTTTGTAGTTTCTTATAAAAATAAGTATATTAAAGATTTTAATTATTTGTTGATCTGAGAGTTTAAAACGAGCTTCTTATATTCTGGGCTACACTCTTTTTTTATAAGAAACTTGGCACTGAGCTTTGTAGTATGGTTTCTTAACTTTGGGCCCAATTCTTCTAGTGAAAGTTCCTTGTAGATTTCCTTAATTTTCATATCAATACGATTGACAGTTTATCAAATTCATTGAGGATCGCTTTTTCAATCAAGAAATGTAAAAAGAACGAAATCACCAACAGAAACTGTTACTTTTTCGATATCATTTGGGTTAGTAATACATTTTCTGGTTAAAAAAATACTTTGATAACCAAAATTGACAAGTTTCTAAACTATGAATTGTCCTTTCATCGCTTCTAGTACGTTTTCTTAATTTTCTGGAAGACGCTACTACAGTTTCTTTCAAGCGGTTTCTTATAAAAAGTGAGTGCATTTGCATTTATAGAGAGGTCCTCCATTATAAGAAACTGAAGGCATCATTTCATCAAATTTGCTGTAAAATTGTTATGAAGGCACAGGAGATCCCAATCACAGAGAGGCCCCCACCGATGGAAAGTCGAGGGAACTTTTAAGAAACTCTTACAAAACATTTTGTAGCCAGATAATGAGAGTTTTGAGAAACTTTCGATGCTTGATAAAAGTTTTAGTATCTTAAAAAGATACGTGTATGCTTCCATAAGTTTGCAAAGTGCTAAACAAATGTTCAGCTTTGCTCTGATTCTGCTGTGTTGTTTAACTGTAAAGGGGTGATTTTCTAACGGAGGACTTCTAAAAGATAAGATATTTTTCTGCGATATCCGGACAGAATGTGAAATTGATTTCAAGGAGCTTTAAAAATAGTATTTCAAATGTTGACTTGCCAAAGTGACCAATCAATTTTTTCACAATGAAAACAAAATGTTATTTCTTCCATTTGTTATTATTCGTACGTACATTAAACCCAGCATTCCATTTCTATTTCATGTACCTGCTACAGTGTAAGACAATAGTCATTTCTCTTGCGCTAAAAGTAAGGGATGTTATTCATAAATTCGTACGACGTTTTGGTTGATGTTATTGCTGGTAAACTTGCAAGGATGGCCCAAGTTGGATACAGGAATGAGAGCAAGGTTTATTGAAGAGAGAAGAGCACATCACAAAATCGTTCTTTCTGGCCACATTGTATGTACAGCTCTTCCCATGCTTGAATGTGGCAATTTTATATATTTGTTATTTACTGTCGATCTATATTACAGTTCATTGGAATAGTATGTTATTCGACGATGGCATGGAGCTGATCATTGAAGTTTTCGCGCCTTTTCTTGTTGACTAAATTATGTTGTCGCGAAAGAAGCGATGTGAACGATTTGTTGGTGAAACTGCAGTAGATTGCGGCGGAAAAAGTGAATATTTGTTATCAAAACCAGTTGAGGTGAGTTTATGCACTAGTGCTGCTTCACATTTTCAGTTCGTGCTCCTCTTTTTGGTATTTTTTGTGGAATCTGTTACCCATAAAGGCCCATGAATGGCTGCAATGAGTTTGAAATGCCACAGATCGGCTATTTGTTGCGATCGCACTGCGATGCTGAAAACACTTATGGTCCAAAGCATGGAGAATCTTCTCCAGTTGAAATTTTGATGAAAATCGGTTTACCCGAGCGCGCAATCTTTTTTTTTTGGGATGGTGGTCAAAACGGTCAAAAATGGCCTAAGACTTGCTGCGAAACGCGGAAGTAAATACAATGACGGCACCTGATTGGTCAATTTTAGGAGAAAATGTGATCTGATCAGAACATGGAGCAGAACCCCAGAGGAGATTTGGACAAAAGAAAAGATTTGGAGGCTATGCTCTCCAGCGATGCCTCACCTTAAATATAATTCAAAAAGGCCTCATCGTACCACCCGTTGAGTAAAGAAGTTACAACGTTTGCAAGCCTGAAATCAGATTCGTTGAATCATCAGATTCTTCAAAGCTGGTTATCGTTGTTAGCTAACATGTCAATTTAGGTACTAAATCTATTTGGTTGGAATCGGTCGCATTGTACTAAAAATACAAACAATTTTACAAAACTGTTTTTGATCAAAATCTTTCAAAATTTTCCTAAAATGTTGAATCAAATTTGCTAACATTTCAGCTCCACACCGACCATATTTAAACTCAATCGGGCTATCTTTTTGCCAAGGAAATCTGTTAACCTTGTTTTTAGTCTCTAGTATTGTCAGGTCGCATTGTTAGCAAACTGATCAAGGATTTTAGGTCTGTTTTGAAAAATTCTGAAGTGACTAATTTTCATAAATCTCTTGCATTTGGAAAAGATAGGACTAGCTTCAATAAACTAAATTTCATTGTCAAAGTTGATATATTACCTACACACAATCATCTATTTTAAGGAACATCTTGCAAACTACAGGGTTACAAACGTTTTAACTTTTTTTACTCACCTGGTAATCGTATCCCAATTAGCTTCAAGTCTTCCGTTGCATAAAACATATTACTTTACTTCGTATGACTACTTAGAAAGGATACAAATAACTTATAGAGATATGGCAAAGGAGCTGCGTACAGAACAGTACTGAGAAAGTCTTCTAACTTCTGTTTAAGGTCTTCTGACCACGATGCCTGCAAGAAACGATAAAATTTGAAGACTAAGGCTAAATTATGATCCCCTTGATAAAAAGTTGAGTTAAAAGTTTTCAAATAACACGGCCTTTATACCCTCTGTTTTCGATGGATACTCTGGACTTGAACTTGCAAAAACAGGGCTTGCAGATACTATACTTGGATATACTATACTTTTAATGATACCAATACTTGATATTCAGTCAATCAATCAGTCGATCAGCCAATCAAAATGTCAGTTTATTCATAGAGCATCAATGAGATTATTTGTTTTCGAACAAGCATCTTAATACCAGGTGAGTCAAAAAAAGTTGAAGCGTTTTCAAGCCTGCAGTTTACTAGCTATTCCTTCAAATGGTCTCTGTCGACATAGGTAATAAAATTTAGTTGGCAAAAATTGGCCATATTGTTCACAAGTTACAAGCGATTTCATAAAAATGTTTCCTCTCGGAATCCTTCAAAACAGGCATAAACTTCTTGATCAAATTTACTGGAATTTAAGCTCCACAGCGATGACAATTAAGCTCAATTGGGCTTTCTTTCTGCCTAGGCACCCTGTTGTGTAGTTACAGAGACTGTCCTATTGTTCTTTTACACTCGGAAAATTTCTTCAGCTGTTTTCAGCTAGTTTTCAGTATTGTCAGGATAAATCGTTAGAAAATTCGATCAAGGATTTTAGGGCTGCTTTGAAGGATTCTGAAACGATTTTATAAAATCGCTTGTAATGGGAGAACGATAAGACCGATGTTGACGAACTAAATTTCTAATCGAAGATGAGATGTTACCCACAAAACGATAATCAGTTAAGAGTCTGATGAATAAGTAGCAAACGTTGTAGGTTTTTTTTACTCACCAGGTACATAAAAAAGCACATTTGAAACGTTGGTCCAGAACAGTCGCCCTTTTTGTCAAGAACGCAGAAAAGATAAGAAGACACTTACCTCAAAAAGGACACTGAAGGATGGGTGATTTTTCAATGAAGATGCAGGGACAAAAGGTAAGGCATAGAATGCAACAAATTCAGTTGTCTGGCTGAGAGCAGCTCCTCTTGTTTCAAGGAATGATTTGAAGGTCTTCATTGCTTTGTCGATCTTATTCTGTGAAGAGTGAGAGTTGCTAAGTGTGAGCTGAGCACTGCACGAGTAAAGAGTTTTGTAAACAGTCTTCTGAAGTGTACTAAGAGTGCAGTATAATACTGGTGTAAATAACGTGGTGAGCATTGGAGAATTTAGTATGCTAAACTGTTAATCTGAGGCATGCCATAAAATGAGTGTGCTAAACAAACCACAGATACAAAGTAATACCTTCATACAGGGTGTTTCAAAAAATTGTTTGATCTTTCGTTTGATTAAATATTAAAAAATAACGATATAATGAACAGGCTCCACGGTAAAATAACCCTTTCCTAAGATCTTAAATCAATTTTAAAAACTACATTCTTGAAAATCCACTGAATATTCATGGAGTTACAAGCTTTTGAATTTCAATTTTGTGTGAAAGCTGAAACGAGAGACTTCTTGATAGCATTTATAGCGAAAGTAGCTTGATAGCATTGATAGTGAATGGGACTATCATTTGTTTGTTTCTCATTTATTCTAGGGCAAACCAAATGGGATTTACATGATTTTAAGCTTATGGATGCATTGAAGAATTCTGTTGAGCAAAGTTTGAAAATGACTCAGTCTCTCGTCGATAACTTTTCATTTAATGGTTATTGGATACTTCCATTCTTAAGCAAATTTTGACAATGCAATGGTTAAAAGAATTAAATTGCTTTCGAAGTTCTATTTCATTCGCATTGATATCAACAAGAGGTATGACACTGAATAAACTTTTCCGTCAATTTTGGAGTTTTTTTGCATAATAAGTCATTTATGGGTCTCTGGTTTCAACCTTCGCACAAAGTTGATCTTTAAGAACTCGTAACTCAGTGAATTTTCAGCAGATTTGCAAGATTCTTGTGTCTAAAGTAAATTTACCATCTTAGGGATAAGGATATCTTATGATAGAGCCAGATTTTATCATTATCTTTCAATAATTAATCAAAAGTTGAACAATTTTTTTGGGACATCCTGTACAGTACAGGACTTGCGCACATTATCATGACAAGAATTCTCAAGAAACTAAAGATATTCTTAAGAATTCTTGAGAATTCTTAGGAAGGAAACCATATTAATGTGCATAAGGCCTGTACTGTAGCTCAAATTTAGATATATTCATTTCTTCTCTTTAAACGCTCCTTTTTGTGTGCACAACAACTGAGCTGCCACCTATGTTTCAGGGCAACTTTGTGATCTGCTTTGTTTATACATCCATGGCTTGATAATTCAGCCATTGAAATCCCTTTGTCTACAATCGCTAATTGCTTTGAGATGGCGTATCAATGAAAGGCAACTTTTGCTACTGTTACAAAATCTGCCCTTGTTATCAAACTGAGCTTAATGCTTAATTTGATATTACACCATTACACAAATTACTCTAATAACCAATTCAATTCATTCAATTCAACTATTTTCATAGAATACAGGGCTAAAGGCTAGTACAGGTATATATAAAAAGATCTGTATCCTATACGACCAAATTAAAGCATATCATATCTAGCTTTGGCTGTTAAATTAAAATTTTATAAAAAAGAAAAACAAAATATGAGAGTATATATATATCAAATATTACAGCATTGTCGAAATAGAGGTACATAGATAAAAGATCAATAGACGATTACAGAAAAGATGGCGTCGGGGGGCATTTGACCAAGATGCATTGTGTTTAGTGATCGAATTTCTATAGAATCACTGTTGATTCCATTATAGAACGCAATGCATCTTGGTAAAATGCCCCCTGATGCCATCTTTTCTGTAATCGTCTATTGTTCATACAATGATAATTCTGATGTAAGGTTTTTATGATTGTTAGCATTTTGCTATTTTAAACGCTTTATAGCTTTTAGTAAACTGTTTTATTTTTGTTATGTTTTTTATTGATTTGGGCAGATTGTTCCATAATCGTGCACCCTTGTTTCTAAAAGTTTTATCCCGCCAGATTTTACGCGACTTATATATTCTATAATCTATCACTTACCTTGCAGCATATTTGTGTAATCCTTGATTTGTTATAAAATAATTTTGAAATACTTCAGGCAGTTGATCTTTATTATAGTGGACCACAGCAAACAGAATGTGCTTTTTTGAACAAAGAATCTTGAAACTTGCAACAGAAGATTTTACAAAATTCTTGAAAAGCTTGAGCAAAGTTGTCTATAATCTGACAAACAGCATAGCTCACCTGATCAGTGGTACCTTGTGTAATAGGAAATGTTGCAAAGTACAGCTGACAATTGAATTCAAGTCTTTTACAAGTAGCATCTTCTTGCAATTCTTCATGAATGTTTTCTGACCATAATCTTGTAAATACTTGATTGTTGCCATTTTCATAAGCCTGAAGTATCTTTTTCTATGAAGAAATAAAAAAGCATTGAATATTTTCTTTGGTGGCGGATCTACAGTTGAGAATTGCACAAAATAAAATTGGTATCTCAGGATACCAGGATGGGCAAGGAAAGGCATATCAAGTGTGCTTGATGTAATCAAATGATCTACCATAAAAAGTGTGATATTGCAGTTTCTTTCTCATTGCATTGAGTCTCTTTGATGATTTTTCCTGGGATTGCATCATGGACAATATTTGTGATCTCTTATTAGAGGACGTTGTTAATCATTCAACATCAATTGCATTCCTTGAGCTCATATTTCCTGTCTGTTTGCAGGTAAGGTTATGCAAAAATAGTTGTTTCTACAGGGTTTCCCAAAAACTAGATGGACAAATAATGTCCTTGTCATAAAGTTTGTTTTCTAAATCAAACCATTGTCAAAACGGCATCAGTTGAAGGATCTTTAAACCGTAGAGGAAATTTTCTGGAGGAGGCTTTTTACTGTTGAGCACAGGAAAAAGTGTCTTATCTCTTGGAAATTCTATCAACTCTTTTGTTTCAAAGTTTATCTTTAAAATTAGAACCCCCATTTTGATCCCTTATTCTGGATCATGTGTTATGTTGGAAGCAAACTACCGGGTGTATCAGAAAAAACGGGCCACTTGCAAAGCGCCTTTGCGGTGGCGACTTGAGTCTTACAAATTTATGGTATCGATTTTCGTAATCCATAAGCTTGAACTTAAACTTTGATATATTGCTTAAACCTATATTTGCCAATGAAATAAATTTGTTGCTGAAAGTTATCCAAATTTGTTGACCGGTCGATGACAGACGGTGTTGATTTTCGGATACATCTCAATTCTTTAAAATTCCCAAACAATAAGTTTGTTGTTGTTTTTGTTTGATTTTTCAGAAAAGTAACATTCTTAAAGGCTAGAATTAATTAATTTTACCTTGCATCATTGATTTGAGCGTTCGTGATAGCATACAGTATTTTTGCCCCTAAAGAATGCTATTTTTTTACCATGTTTAAAGAATATCTGACACCTTCTGAACTGAATTTGGTGCTTTAACGAAAAAACATTGCCGCAAGTAACTCAGATTACTAGAACAGGCAATGACAGAGGGTTGTTTCTTGGAGAAAAGTGACTACAGAAAAGAGATCAATTATCTAAACTCTATGGTTAATAAAACTTCACTTAGTCCTGTTGAATACGAAAGAATTCATTCATTTACAAACGCATGTCCATCGTTTGCTATGCATGCTCTACATCGGGCTCCCATTGCATGGAATGCTCTTGTCATTGCATTGCAGTCTCTTCTCTTGAATTGCAGTCTCTTCTTATCGCATCTTTAAGATGCTCTATATTATGGGGTTGATGATTCCTTCGTACATTAGAAGGTGTCAGACACTCTTTAAACATGGTCAAGAAATAGCATTCTTTAAAGGCAAAATTATCCTATCGCGAGCGCTCAAATCAATGATGCAAGGTAAAATTAATCAATTCTGGCCTTTTAGAATATTACTTTTTTGAAAAATCAAACAAAAACAACAACAACCTTATTGTTTGGGAATTTTAAAGAATTGAGATGTATCAGAAAATCAACACCGTCTGGCATCGACCGGTCCACAAATTTGGGTAACTTTGAGCAAAAAATCTATTTCATTGGCAAATATAGGTAAAACCAATACATCAAAGTTTAAGTTCAAGCTTATGGATTACGAAAATCAATACCATAAATATGTAAGTGGCCCATTCTTTCTGATACACCCAGTATATTTTTGGTAGAAGAGCTTAAGTCATCATTATCTTTTGGATAAATTCGGCGGTAATAAGACTGCAGCAGTAACAGTTTACTAACCTGCACATGCATTTGGTTTTCATCCTGTGAAGGTGGAAGTGCATCCAAGATGATTTGTTTTCCATTTTTGCTTGCCTCTGATTCAAATGTTTGCACACTTTTGGTGTAGTCCAGCATCTGCAAATACTGAAAAGGAAAAGAGAGAAATGTTGTTACAAATCTACAACAAGTGCCTGAAAAATTGTCCAGATCTGAAAAATCATAAATTGGTTTCTTTAATACATACAATGCCTGCCAAAAGTCCTTGGAACACTTAGGCCATTTCTTGATAATGACACACTTTTCCGCAATTCTAATTGTAGAGATTAATTGAGGCACTCCCTCCCCCCCAAACAATGTTGATTTGCAAGGTTATGCACGAGTCAAATCGATACCTGGCCATCCCCCCCCGGCCACCCCCGGGCATTTGACCATGTATAAGATCCCAGGGGCGGGGAATTTGAACCAAATATCAGAGCGTTTTAAACCTTATTGGGCCATTATATGGCCAAATCTATATTTTAAGGCTGCAAGACCGGGGCATTTGATGGGAGTTCGCTAGCCAAGGGCGGGGAATTTGACCACCAAGAATGAAAAAAAATCAAATGCCCGGGGGTGGCCCGGGGGGGGATGGCCAGGTATCGATTTGACTCGTGCATTATTGTCCTAGAATTCCATCAGAGTCGTGAATCATCCTGTCATCCTCATTTTATTTATCAACAGAACAACNCCCGGGGGTGGCCCGGGGGGGGATGGCCAGGTATCGATTTGACTCGTGCATTATTGTCCTAGAATTCCATCAGAGTCGTGAATCATCCTGTCATCCTCATTTTATTTATCAACAGAACAACATTGTTCTAAGGGGGAGGGGGGAATCGCAAAACAAGGCGAAACTAGCTGATGTGTTCCAAGACTTTTGGCAGGCATTGTAGATCAAATCTAAAAAATGGTATTACCAATTGATTAACTGTGTTATTTTTAGCTGTGTGTGTACCTAACCATTTAAAACCTTATTTATAGTGCCAACGTTCTCTCTTTGCTGTAACTCTTACTCCACATGCTTCTACAGACTAGAATTCTTGACTTAAGAGAATGTTGTTTTCCCTGATGTGACACTCTTTCTATTTTAGGTCTGACGGGCTGGACCATAGAAAATTCTATGGGCTGGACGTTCGTTGTCTGATGTGGTGATGGGCCTAAAAATCAAACGGACCTCCTCGTCAATTCCTTTCACATACAGAATTTCCAAAAACACACAAGAAGCTTTACCTCTTTCACAACAGCATTGAGTTCTCCTTCGACAGCCTGGACACCATCCATTTTCCATTCGATAATTGGCAGTTTTTAACAAATTAGCTATGAGCGATTTGCAGCGAACTAAAAAAAATGGCGACTCGCTTGCTTTGACAACAAAACAACTAAACAACAACAACCATCTGCAAAATTCGCGCACTTTTTAAGCTACAGAAGTCTGGAAACTACAAAATTCGATGTACGCATTGTGAAGAAACAGGATTGATAGAAATTTTTTAAATATGCATTTTTAGTAGACAAATAGTAGTTTAGTTTCCACTTTCATTTCAAGTGATTCAAGGAGAAAAGGAAATGGAACTGGTAAGTTTTCAAATGAATGATACCAAAAATATTTGGAATCGACTGTTAGGCCCTTTTACATTCTACCTTTTTGGGGGAGCCCAAAAGAATAAGAACAAGGATGTATGCAGCTGTTAGTATACTTGGAGGGGCACAGCTCTCAAAAGGGAATTTTTTTAGAACTGGGAGGGCACTTAAACCATAAAAAGGCCCAGAAAAAGGGCCCTTTCACCCCCTTTGAGGTGAGAAGCAATATGGCACTTTCGAAAACTTGGGCCCTAATGCAGAAGTGCACACCTCTATAGGGCTTTGGTAGGGTTTTTAGTTAGGATCAGTAGGGTTTTTAGTTACTTAGGATCAGTATAGGCACAGGTGTGCGAATCTGCATTAGCGCCGCTAATTCAGCAAGATCAAATGGAAATAATTAATGTTGAAACATAATTGATACAAAGTGTATAAGATCAGTGAATCCAAACAAGTACAGTTT
>REGM01000058.1:424710-457881 GCA_004194415.1 Aurelia aurita | reverse complement strand
AAATTTAGACCGGGATTTAGGCAAATTTTAGTTAACAGTTTGTTTCATTTCACACAACAGGCTCTAAGTTAGAAGTCGACCCGCATTGAGGCATCAGAAACCCTTCATTCGATTTGTATGTTTTGCCGACTCAAGGACACGCCTTGCTCATGTCAGTGAAAGATGGGCAGCTCTGAATTGTCCTTAGGATGACCCCTGTGTTTGCCGACTCATAACTGAGGAGCATGCCACACCCTTTTAGCCATCAAAATGGCGTTTTCTCGAATGTTCTCGACATGTGGAAAACAACTTGCGTGAATCGTGCCAAAAAGCACTTCAAAAATATCTTTAAAACCAACTATTCACTAATTGCTTCATTACTTGAGTTAATATGCAAATTAGTGCTTCGAGCTTTTTCTGTTTGGCGATAAGCCATAGAATGCTTGGAGCAAACGCTTTGATTGTTTCATGCTGGAATTATATGAAACAACGGCTATGCTTCAGATTCGATCCTCTGCGTCCATATCTGTGTCCGATGAAATGGGCGGGGCGGGGCTGAAACACAGTACCTTAAGGAAAAGCTAATATGCAATGAAATTTAGACCGGGATTTAGGCAAATTTTAGTTAACAGTGTGTTTCATTTCACACAACAGGCTCTAAGTTAGAAGTCGACCCGCATTGAGGCATCATTCTTTTTTGCTGTTGCTATTCTGCGGATGAAATTAGCTGAATCTCTGCGGAGGACTGTGAAAGGTATAGCCTCGTAGCCACTGAGTACACATTATTGAGTGTCTGAATGCGAGGCTCTCAACAGATCATTTACATGACGTCTTTCATGACATTATCGTATCTCACTTGAATTCGAGGCTAATTCGAAAAAGATGCTTTGCCAGATTGGATTGCTCACAAAAATCTCTTAGAACATCAGAAAACTAAAGTGAAAACTCCCTGAAAAGCCTTGTCAATGATGCAAATCGGGTGCATATTGCAAAATAGATTTAGTTTCAGCACATATCTCTTTAGAAGAAACTCTTTGAAGTCCCACAAATCCAGGAAAATCCCACAAGAAATCCAGAAATCCCTACCAAATTTCGAGGGATTTCAGAAATTCGGGAAATCTCGTGCGCTTTTTTGGCTCGTGATACACGCCTCGGTAGATACAGTCCTTTTCAGCTAACTACATCATGAAGAATAATTTGAGGTTATGACGGCGTCGATATTCAGATCAAATTGTCGATATTCAAATCTGATCTTAATCAGACATTCTTATGCTCGCTTCATTCGTCAGGGACTAAGGCAGGGAAATACGCGCATGACGCAAAAATCGCGAGATAAGTTAAGACGCACTTTGTAATCTTCCAAAAGGATCTTATGTTTTTTGGCGCAGCCGGTATTTATAGACAAACCTAATTTACCTTTGCGTATTCCCTTTATATCCCTGGCAATTAAGATAAACTCTCATGTCTTCTTTCAGTATGGTTTAGAGGGACACAAGCGTTGATGGTCCTGGCTGTTCTTTCAAATATTGTTACAGTTATTGGTATAATTTTGGTGGAGACAAGGAATATGAGATTTGTGGTTGCTGGAGCTGGTCAATTTGCTGTTGGTATGACACTACTAATTTGCTTTGAGATCCTTTTTGAGAAATGTTCAAAATCCAGTTTTCTATGTCATTTCTGGACTGAAAAATTTGCTCAGGAGTACGGTATCCTTTGTGGGCTGAGGTGCAGTTTCTAACACAACAATAATGTAACATTCAGGCTGTTTTTGTTTGCGATACAAATATTTGCTGCTATTGTATAAAAAAGAAGACAATTGATGCAGTCTGAAACAATTCAATCATCATAAACACTACTGTCCTTTTTTTCAAGTTTTCAAAAACATGTTACAAGCAAAATTGTCGATACATCTTGAACAGTATGGCCGATTTTGCTGAAATAGATTTTCACATCTAGGTAGTCTTTTTCAAGGGCTGAGAAAATTTTTGTCCTGGGAGCATATTACATTTCAATGTAAAAATTTCCTTCAGTAAATTTGTTCAAAACAAAAGTTTGGTTGACTGTCATCGTAGTCTACATTGAGGAAAACAGTGAGAATCTTGTTTGTTGCAAAGAAACAGTGCAAAAAGTGTGGACTGTTTTGGGTTTTTCTATGACTTTGAAAAACTTTTCATAAATGGTAAATATGATTTTTAATTGAAATAAAATTTTCTGCAGCCTATAACCACCAAAAAATTTCCTGGGAGTGGTGCTCATGCTCCCACTCTTTCTTGTCCAGGTCTTTTAAAGGTGAATAAAAGTATGTTCAAATTGGCGGATAATCTTTCCTGTTTTGGTTTCAGGTGTCCTGGCAGTACTTGCACTTGTTGTGTATTCATTCAAATCTGGATATATGACTGGTATTCCTGCTTACGATTTGGGGTGGGCCTTCAAGCTGTCTTGGGTTGTGTGTTTGTTCTCTATCATTGGAGCTGTTATTGGTTTAACTGATGGAACAAAAGGAGGTGGAATGAACTTATAGATGGAGCCAGATCTTTGCAAACAAAGAGACGATCACCAATGGGTCTTGGATGGTTTTTATATGGTATATAAATAGTTTTCATGCCTATCTTTTACAGTGGACATAGCAATAAGATTTAATTTTCTTTGTAGACATATATAACTTACATCTTAAGTTGCTGATAGAATGTTTGCCTGAAAGCAAGATGTTATGTTTGTAACAAGATTTTGATTGGTGGAATGTTTTGCTTCTCGGCAAGTTTAGATGATGACTTCAAGCTCAGATTTATTAATGCTTCAAGAAAACCTGCCAAAGATTACATCAGATTTAAGCCAAAAATTGATATCAAGTTCCCCTTCGCTAGTGATTGTAAGTACTCACCCACCAGGTGACCCAAAAAGTGAACTGAGAATATTTTGTACAAAGGACATGAAAATGTGACAAGAAGGAACGATTCAAATGTTGTTTGGTAGCTAAACAACTAGCTATGATATGATTATTTTGCTATTTTCATTGAGATCGCGTACTGGTGATATTCAGATTGTAGTGAATCTGGGCAAATCAAAAGCTCTCCAAAAGTCGGCAAAAACTGGGATAATTTGTGTCTGTAGGAATTTTCTTTACCTCAGAAATGAGAAAATCTCTCTCACTGAGAACCTTTGACTGAGCGGCCTATTTCCATGCAGACATGGAAAGCTGCCCTCAGTGTCTAAGTACTGATAAACCAACGAATTCAACAAATTAAACGTATTCAACGAATTTAACGAATTCAACGTATTCAACGAATTTCGACTTATTTTGGGTCTCCTCGATTTCACTAAATCCTAATTGTCGCCAATTTATGGTATCAAAAAAATCAAACAATAATCACAGTTGAATCTACTCGTTTAGTTATCAAAGGCCAGGTCGGAAAGTTTTACTACGTCACCCGGTGCTACATATATGTATTTTCTGTGCTGTCCTTCAGCGTAAATTACTTAGCTTTTTGTAGATAGGTGTAGATAGCGAAATATCAGGGCCTAGGTTATTCTTTTGATTTGAAAAATAAACAGAAGCATTTTTCGCCTTGACAGATGCTACATTTTTTCATACAGGGAGATTTGGGACCCTTTGTTGGTTTTTTATACTAATCTACGGTATATTATAGTGTAAAATAATTCCCCAGGATATTTGGTCCACCTTAATTACCTTGGATCAAGTGGCAACTGTTATCTTTTATCATTTGGTTGAGAAATGTGTTTTCGTTCAAGAATGCCTTTTGATTGCACACATGTTTGATCTAATGAAAACACTCCTTCAGAGGCAAAAACCTTTGTCATTTCAACCACCCAACGGCTTGGTTTTGTCCAGAGAAATAAGTCTTGTGGGTAATTTGTTTAGCACGCCAAGGAGTTGTCGCAGTTGCATTATCAGTGATAATTTTCCAGTGTAAACTGGGCACGAAAGCTGCACACCTGTTGGAACTGGAGGCCGTTTGCACTGGCGACCAGAGGATGCCTTTCCGGTTGCGCCGATCGGTTGGAACATGCTTTAGTCATACCATGTTAGGTACTGCTTTTTGCAATTGTTTCATTTATATTTATCACTGTCGTGTAGTATTTATTATTATTTCTTACATATTTACTCATCTTAATATTGTGTTTGGATTTTGCTAGCGTAGCATCATATTTAATTGCTTTATTAGAAAATTTAGATTTCTGTATTTGTATCTTTATATTTATAAAGAAGCCAGTGATATTGCTGAAATTTTATTGTCGTCTATTTCCTACTCTCTTGTGTCATTTATGGGGATTAAAAAGCCTCTTGTTAGGTGAGCCATGACAAGCCTTCCTCTCAGTTCTTTGCGTTTTCAAACCATCCCATAGCTCGTGCAAGAGAAGCAAATTTGCAATAATAAAAGATAGATTTGCAGTGTCAATCTCGAGCGAATTTTTTGTCTTGGCATTACCGTAATCGATCTTTCTAGTGTTCATTGCCTAGCCTCGAATTACAGAGATTTGGCGACGCTCCTCACTCTACATAGCAGGTTTGACACGGCGGGGACTTGAACCATCAATGCTCAGATTGGTGGTCCGGCGCGCTACCACTGAGCCATCCGTGCATGTGCCTCCGAAAAATTTGAACAAAATCGTTTGATCAACGGATGAGATAACGAGGCTATTCTGAAGTTTGATCAACGGATGAGATAACGAGGCTATTCTGAAACCTACAAAATATTTCAAAATGAGATTTGTCCTAAGCTGCGATAGCAAACAAGTATTTATTTAATCATATTTTAACACAAATACCCTATCAGCTATTTTAAATAAACTAAAAGAAAAATAATCGCTATAAATATATATGTACAAATTAAAACCTTAAAGATTTGCTGGTCTTCCTAGGGATCGTGCTTCGGGAAGGATGCTAATTTTGTAGGAATTCCTTCAGTTTCCTTTTGAAAGTGGTGATCGTGGGGCTCTTTCTAATTTCCAATGGGGTTTCGTTCCACGTTTTTGCACCAGAAAAGAAAAAACTTCTTTTGGAGAATTCTAGGTTCTGCCTTGGGATGTCTAGATCTAACTGATTTCTTGTTGGATAGTTAGATATTTGAGATCTGGTGATAAGTCTTCCGCGTAGGTTGTCCGGGCAGAGGCCATTCATTATTTTATAGATCATTACTGCCCTGTCAAATTTTATTAAGTTTGAGACTGAAAGCCAATTGCAGCTCCATCCATCCTTTAATCTAGAGCCCTCTATTAGCGTTCGTGCTCTATTTTGTATACGCTGAAGATGATCAAGCTTTGTGTTCGACAAGCTGCCCCATAGTTCATCACAGTATCTTAGGTGACTCTCAAGCAGTGCCTTATACACTTGATTCAATTTTGATTGCGGGAGTATGTTTTTTAGTTTCTGCAGGGACGAGAGGGCACTTTTCATCTTACCCTTGAGCTTTTTATATTGCTCATTCCATGTTAGGTTTTCGTCTACGGTAACTCCTAGGTACTTAACTTTTTGGACCCGTTTAATTGGACCTCCATTTATTATTACCTCTATTGGTCTAAGGATACGGTTAGTTTGTCGCTTGTGACCAACAACCATATATTCCGTTTTATCAGTGTTCAAACTAAGCTTGTTCTGTCGTAACCACTCTGCAATATTGTCAACCTCAGTTTTTAAATCATTGCAGAGTTCATCAACATCTTCAGCAGAGCAAGTTACACTGGTGTCATCTGCGTACATGTTTGAGGTGCATTTTTTGAGGCACTGCTCAAAGTCATTAACATACAGGATGAAGAGGAGAGGCCCCAAGCACGAGCCCTGTGGAATACCGCAGAGAACAGTTTTTAGGCTAGACTTGTGGCCGTTTATTTGACAGTATTGTTTTCTGTCAGTTAAGTACGATGTGAACCACCGAAGAGGTGTCCCCACTACCCCGTATTTAGTTAGCTTTGACAGGAGAATTCCGTGGTCCACGGTATCGAAAGCCTTTTTAAGGTCGAGAAACACACTTATGTTAATTTTGCGTTTGTCAATATTGGAGAACCATGAATCTGTTACGTTAAGTAGTGAGGTCAAAGTGCTATGCATCTTTAAAAATGCGTGTTGACTTTTTGAAAACTTCTTGTGCTCCTTCAAATAATTAGAGACTTGATCATGGCCAAGTTTCTCTAGCAATCTCGAGAATACAGATAACACGGATATAGGCCTGTAATTATTCATGTCGTTTTTCGAACCTGACTTGAAAATAGAGGTCACTCTAGCTACTTTCCACAAATCTGGAAAAATACCCATTTCAAATGAAGAGTTGAATATAGCGGCTAGCGGCTTACATAAAATTCCAGCTGCATCTTTTACTAACTTTACAGAAACTTTATCATAGCCCGCGGATTTGGAGCATTTCAGCTTTTTGATTTCTTTTTCTATAGTGTTTGGATCAACCGGCTGAAATTCGAAACAAGGATCCGTGGATGGTCCTTCATCAATTAAGTATTTTAGTGGGTCATCGGATTCTTTAGTTTCAATTTTTTCCGCGAGTTTTGGGCCTATGGTAGTAAAGTGGTTGTTGAAGGCTTCTGCAATTTCCTTTTGCTTCTCAACTAGTCGACCCTCGTACATAACGGATCTGGGAGTCGTGGAACACTGATTTTTGTTTAAGACTTTGTTAATCGTTTTCCACATCTCCTTGGGGTTATTGGAATTCTCATCTATCAAGTTTCTATAGTAGCCCTCGACAGCTCTTCGGAGTTCACTGGTCACCCTATTTCTTAGGCGTTTGTACTCAGGCCATATTAAACTGTCTTTTTCAGCTCTTTTCTTAGCCCGGTCTCTCTCGCGTATCAAGTTCTTGATATGGGGAGTTATCCAGGGGGAGGGTGCATGCCTCGTCATGTTTTTCCGTGTTTTTAACGGTGCGTGCACATCTAAGATTGAGTGAAAAAGATCGTAAAAATTATTTGCCATTACATTGGGATCATCCCAGGCGGTGGACGTAGCTATTTCCCAGTCAACACTTTGCAGATCAAACAGAAAAGCTTCCCGATCATAATTCCTCATACTGCGAAATTCAGTCTTAATTTGCTTCCTTGTGACCTGGAGTTTGGCGTTAAGTTTTCTAACGCCAAAGATCATGTAATGATCAGTCATGCCAATTTTTATGACGCCAGAGTTAGAAATAAAATTTGGTCTGTTCGTGGAGAGATGATCAATGATTGTTTTGGTTGTACTAGTCTCTCCATTAGAGCTCGTTGTAGTAGCTACTCTTGTAAAGTCGGTGATCAGCTGTTCAAACTGAAATTCTGAATAAATTAGTTTTAGCTTCCTCGTGTTGCAGTCCTTTGGCTTTTTGTAATCAGAATTTGTATCACCAACAAGAATAATTTCCTTACCTTCTGCGTCTAACCGTTTTATAAGTTTTGTCAGAGCCTCGAAGGTGGAAACATCTGTACCCTCGGTAGGTGGACGGTACCAACAAAGCACAATGTAACTCTTAGCGTGCTTGGGGGTTATTTCAATCCCTACAATCTCTAAATTGGGATCTTTGACATCGTCTCTTTTGTGATGGGGAAGGGTGTTTTTTATATAAAGAGCTACGCCACCCCCAGAGGTGTCCCTATCGTGTCTATAGATATCATATCCCTCAATTGAAACCTCACAGTCCTGTATGTCTTTTTTCAACCTGGTTTCATTGAGACCAAGGATATCTAATTGATGGTCGTGCATTAATTTAGCTACCTCTACCTTGTGTTTTCTAAGTGATACTACGTTCAACTGCGATATTTTTTCTCCTTTTCTACGTTTTTTCTTTACATTCATGGAGTAATCAGCATTTCCCTGAAGTCCCTAGCAATATCTTATATATTTACTATAATTGGATGCTAGCATTACATATATGGTTAGTGTATCTTTTGATTTGCAAGATTATCGGTAATACGTATCAAACTTCTATAGGATTTCAAAATACCAAATGGTTTCCGAGTAATTAATAAGCTTCTGGAGAGTGAGTAGATTTTTCGAATTCCTCCCCGTGCTCAGTAGAGAATAAATCGGAGTTAACTTCAGTTAACCTCGAATTGGAACATTTCCCTGCCGTTGCGCAGATAACTGACGCATAAATCTTACTTGGGCGGACGCGAGATCCCGCGAGATATAGTTTACGCATTAGCAATAAAATGCTTTTCTTTGGCATGAAAATCTTTCCATTCAGAGATCGTATACTGCGCGAGTTGAACAAACTTTCGACATTTGAAAAATCCTCAAAATTTGGTTTTGCTACACTTATCTTTGAAATTTCTTCTTGTTCAGTTATATCAAGGGCAAAATTATTGTTAGTAATAATAACACTTATGCTAATTTATGCGAAAGTCTTTGAAATAGTGGCTCGAGGACCAATATTTTTAGCCTTTGGTTCTACATCAAATACCTTCAATGGACATCATAAATGGACAGAAGGATACAAGTATAAACAATACGAGAAGTATGGACCATTTCCAGGTCCCTTGAACCATACCCGGTTCAACGAGCCCTTTGTTTAACGAGCTCTGGACTTATTTATGGTTCCCTTGAGGGGTCGTTGCACAGAGAGTTCACTTTAGATCGGTTCTTTTTCATGTTGTTGTTAATTTTATTTTGCATTTATTTTAGTATCTATGTTAAATGTAATCGCCGAAGGGTAGCAATGTAGGTATTTCCATGCTTCCTGTGGTGTCGTTCTGTAATGTTATTGTTAGTTAGTAAATTGTAAATTTTAGGAGAATTTATATATAAAAAAAAAAAATACGAGAAGATCAAGAAAGAAACAAACATTGTGCCAGAATTGAGAATCATGAGTATTTAACTTAACGCAATTTGTAATCACCGACCTCTACGCCAACAAAACATACACAAGGAATGGATATAGATGAAGCAACTACCAGGTAGTGACTCATAAAAAGTCATCCTGTTTGAAAGAAAATAGCAACAAAACATTCAATCTATTTTATTCAAATATGTTTAATTTAACAGCTAAACGGTTGAAGTATTCTGTGTGAAATTTTGGTTGCCTTCATACGGGAGCACTTATCTTTGAATTTGACAAATTTTCGTTCATGAAGAAAAGATAAGGCCAGAATAAATCATCAGAAATCTCTCGAACAAAAGGACAAAAATTTAGTAAAATAACTATAATTTCATCAATAAAGTGTAATTTTACTTTTGCGATTCACAGGCTGATGATGGATTTTGGAATGGATCCGAAATGTTCATCTATTGATTATACAATAATGATTTAAATCAGAACATTTTACTTGGACTGTGTCAAACTGGACTGTCGCTGAATTAGCGTTTCTGGATTTCTCATCTTTTAAAATAAAATGGAATAATCAATGTCAATGAAGTTGAAATATCAATTATAACATGATCTTGTTTGTCGTCGTTCTTGCCCTCCGATATATCGTGACACTGCGCTTCCTCCTGATGTTCGAAGTGTAGTTTTTTCGTTACACTTTAATTTAGAGTTAGATTGTTAATTAGCGGACTTTCTCACAAGAACTCAACATGTTAATGGTTCAAAGACTTGATCATGTTTTTCAGCCATTTTCAAGATGTTCTTCAAGAATGGCAATATGTAAAATTTAAAAGTTAAGCAAGGTAGCTCCCTTATGAAAGCAACCAAAGTTCAAACAAAATACTTCAGTCTGTAAGCTATCAAATGAAACTATTTTGATTAAAATAGGGAGAATACTTTTGCTGCTATTATTTTTCAAATAGAGGCCAATAGAGGACTTTCTATGAGTCACCTGCTATGTGGTTATAGTTATATATACAGCAGCTATGCTCTACCGAGTGTCCTGTACAAATTTTACTCCCTTGATGGCTCATAGGAGAGTAGCTACTAGCGAATTTTGATAGAACTGACGATCCTGCTGGTACTTAAAGCATGGGCTTTAAGAAACGCAGTAGTTGTTCCTACAGCAATTCCATTCCTCCCTGTGTCTTTGTGCGCGTGAAGGTTGCTTTTGAGGACACAGGAGGGATACAAAGAAAACCGGGCACAGGGAGGAACAAAACTGCTGTAGGAACAGCAACTAACGCGATTCTTAAAGCCCATGCATAAAGATGAAGGTAGCAAAACGTTTCACAGGACCGCCCGTAGAATTCTAGCGCTGACTTTTTACATTCAATTATATTAATCACAGTCATCACTATAATTATTAACAGGCAATAACTAAGGCTCATGCACTAAGTCTAGTAGAATCTAAGCTTGAGCACTGAATTCATAACACTGCTAAGTAAGAACTCTACTATTCACATTCACAACCCGAAGTAAATCGAAGCTAGGTATTTTCCATTACGAACAATAGATATAGTTTCAATCTTCCATTGGAGATGATTCATGTTCATAACCAGTTCACAAGTTTAGTACGCTATCAAAACTCCAGGTTCTATATTTGTTAATACAACAACAGACGCTATATTTTACTGTTATCAACGCAAGGCATCTTCTGCTAGTCCTCCTAGGGCGATACAATAAATCGACATTGGACTGTAAGGACCCCAAATGTCGTACAATCATTGAGAGAAAGGTACACTTATAGCAGGAAAGGTTTTGTGACTCCGGTCTTCAATCGTTAGCCTAATTGTCGCGTTATCAAAATTTAACACGGTTGTTTTGAAGCTTTATTTCCACCAGGTGCAAAGTTTTGTGCGGACTACATTTTCCACTGATTTGATTGGTTGGCTTTAAAGCAGCATAATTCTGAGTGCTAGATCTTTTGGCCAAAATTGTGTCGTGGAAATCCTGCTTAACAGTGCAAAGAGACGTGGGCAAACAGTTGAGATTTCTTTGCCAAATAAGTGCAGCAAACAAGGAAAAGATAAGAAAGTGCAACAGTGAGTCAAATCTCGGGAGGGTTATCCTGTGCTATTATGTGTGTTTCATGCAAATGTTTACATGCAACTTGAAAGCCTTTGATCAGTATTCCGAAAGCAGGGATTGTAGCTCAACTATGCAATGTAACGAGATTGTGCTATATCTTAGTTAACCTTTCGACAGCCACTCTTGGATTGATAGAAATGATCCCTTTCCCTTGATTTCCAAGTTTTATGGTCACGTTCATTCTTAAGTCTGGTGTCCATTGAATTTAAAAGTGTCGCAAGGAGTCACAGGGGTCGCAGGGTGTGGCATTTTGATTTGCGACACACTGCAAAGGTCTGTGACAGCACGTTTCTAATTTTCATTGGTCGCAGAATGTTGCAGGATGATGCTGTGACGCCAAATTTGATTGAGAAAATGGCGGAAAGTGGCGGAAAATTTGGAAGAGAATCACATGACTCTATCGTCCAGGGATTCCAGATGGTCGTATAATTTTAGTGCAGCAGTTTCCATTCAGCGCAAAGTGTCACAGAACACATTTTCTGCAACACAATGCAACATTCTGCAAACTTCGCGATTACTGAAAATCAGGCTTAAGATGGCTGAGTGAAAAGCATTGTAGTATGTGTTTGCTAAACGAAGCATTAGTACGGAATTCCCGCATGTAGTTTTCAAAATGTTAATAAAACGACAGTAGAAAAATGAGTCGTTTTTGCATGCTCTCTAGGCCTTGCAGAATTAGCTCGAGATTCTTAAGCCCAGTTGTTCATGCCTTTCTCGCCATCAATGAGAATTTCTGCGCCTTGCGTTTCTCTTCCTCTTTAGAATGTTTTACCCATGCACGGAAAATGAAGAAAAAGAATAGGTTGAAGAAATGAATAAAAGCTGACAGCCAACCAACGTAAAACGAGTAACCAAAACCAACTTCTTGATCTGAAAATGTCACCGTTACTGGACCCACCAGTCTTTTTCGTAGTTCTTCGTATTTAGTATTGTAGATCGTCAGGGCGATAATGACGAGGATGGCTGAAAGAGAATCAAGTCATTAGTGAAGGAGTATAGCAAGTCAATTAACAACTGAAAGTTTCGGAAGAAAACGTGTCAGCGAAAATATGGACTTGTCTAAGTCGTCTTGCTCCGAACAGCTCGTCATTCATTATTCATGAGATGTGTGACCTCCCCTGGCCGGATGCTTGTAATAGGACCCAACCGCAAGCAATCCAACAATCTTTGTCAAAAATAAAGACAAAAAATGCCGGTTGCCGGACCAAAAACCATCCGGCTATCCGGCTGTGAGCTGTTAGGAACAAGTCGTCCTTTCTTTTCTTTCAAGATGATTTTAGGCAAGTCCAGCGAAAATACTTCTACAGAAAACTTTTGAACTGATTTGATCAATTTCAGACTGAAATATTTTCTGACAATGGTTAACAGCTTCCTTCGTAGCGAAGGTTCTCATTTTTGAAGAAAATAACAGACATTTGTAGCAAAGAAAAACAAATCTTACTAGGAGCTACTAAAAATGACAATTTGATGAATGTTGAGAAATCCGTGCCAACTGTATATCTATGCAACTGCATCTGTTGTGCGAGCAACGGACCTGAACGTCAATAGTGTTTGCTCCAGAATTGCACTACATTATTCTTATCATTATAGTATAATAAAATCCAAACGTTTTGTTAGTACAAACTATCGGACAGGCAGAAAGTTTTGGTCAGAAAAAATGTTGAACAGGCATTTGTCCATAACTTTGTCACGTCGAAGCTTTTGCTGTTAACATATGTGTTTATAATTTCAAATCACGATGTATGAAAGCCTTTGCCAAGATCTGAGATCTGAGATCCAAGATCAAGTACAACAAGGCCAGATATTGTAACAATAGCCTCAGTACGACACCCAAATTCAAAGCGGTTAGCTATGGCAGACAAAAGGAATTGCCTCGAGCAACAAATTAAAACAAGAGCCCAAAAGATTCCATGGAACCAGGATGGCCGACTGTTACGTTGTGTACGCAAATATGGATTGTTAAGAGAAGTCATGTATACATCGAAAGGAAAAGGATAAATGTAAACATCTGCCTCGGGAAATTTATCTATTAGCAGAATCCATTAGCTTCAGAAGCATATCATTCATTGTTTGAATCCTACCTAAAACATATGACAATTGTAATGCCTAATGCTCAATTTCTGAAGCAAATAAAAACAGTACCCGAGACGGATTTGTAGATGTATCCTTCTTCTTTCGATATATCCTCATGTCTTCTCTTGGCAAGCCATTTTCGCTTGCGCAACGCAATACTTATTCGTACTGGTTTTGAGGTAACTTTAGTGGCTTTGTCTGTTTTTATTTGATGCTTGAGAGCATTTTCTTTGTCTGCAATCCTTAATCGCTTTGAATTGGCTTGTCAATCAAATGGGACTGAGACTACGTTCACACGATGCCAGCAGATTTTGAAAACGGTGAAAAATGTGACGGTAGCAAAATTTTAGCTAGCGTTCACACGATACCGGCACAATTTGATAATCGTAGGAAATTTAACAGTAAAAAACTTATTGCAATCTCCCCAAGAATATTATGCCAAAGAAATGTACATACACCACACCTTAAGAATCGATCAGCCTCGTTTTGAAAGCGTCGAAAAAATGTTCTGTTTTCATCGTTTTCGAGTGTTCACACGATGCCGTTTTCAAAAAGTGCCCGTTAGAGTTCCGTTTTCAAAATCTACCGTTTTCAAAATGTGCCGGCAAAAAATGTGCCATTTTCGTGTGAAGGGGAGGCCTATCCGTCACATTTTACACCGTTTTCAAATTGTGCCAGTATCGTGTGAACGCAGTCTGAGGCTAATGTTACAAAATATGCCCTTGTTTGATGTTTGCAAGTACTGCTTTTAGCCAATGCTGTTGAATCGCACGATGAATGGTGGATGGTTAAGTTGCAGCAATGTAATAAGCAAGGAGTATAACCTCAGTTAAAATACTTGAATCTTTCAACTCTATTTACAGTTTGGAAAACTTGCAACTCATTCTGAAAATTCTAACTAATATTAAGCTAAATATACTAGGTTAAACCGCACAGCAACTATTAGCGCTCAAAATCATTAGTTTAACGTACCTTGTGGCTAACTTACGGAGTGTGAATCTAAATAAAGAACTGAATATCTGAATGATTAAGCTGAGCATCATCTGGTATGAAACATTCAGTATTTCCTTCTCTAAGGCTCACCTGCAATATTGCCAATTATAACAGGACAGGCATCGCTTAGTAAGCCAGATCTTGGCTGATCAGATATCATCAGATAGCCACTGAGCAATATCATAAGGCCCATGATCACTGCGGATGCAACCATCAAACCTGCAACCGCCTTTTCCCAACCTGGAATATGAATTTAGACACTTAAGTTCAGGGGCCACGGTGCAGTGCAATATTTTGCATTGCATAAACAAGAAATTTAATCCGTGCACATAGAAGAATAGCTTATGTAAATGTGCTGCATATCACTTGCAACAAGAAAAATAATGCGCAACAAAATTGAAAAAGAAAATCAGTTTTGCTGCAGTATTTTTTTCTGGAATATCTGCTGTATTTCACGAAAACAATGGTATGCCTCACAGGTGCAATCTGCACTCTCACATTCAAGGCAACATGTTGCATTGCATGGGCGAACGAAAATTGCACCGTGGCCCTTGAGATTAAATCACATCTTCGAGAAACAAAATGATAGAGTCATTTTATCAGAATCATCGTTTACAATGCATTTTTAACATCGCTTCTTTTCGAACTAGGGTAGAGTTAAACAATGAGGAATGGGGGTACATGAAATTTGGACACTTCGACACATCACTGAAAAAGATAAAAATCATTTTCTTTAAAAGCTAATTCATAGCAAATGGCGTTTCAAATCACACTTCAGGTTACAACATTTTTATTCTTCCCATTAGATGTTCCAAAATGGGTCTTTTGCCTGCAACCAAGGCTCGCATGGGATAGTAGCACCCATTGCTTTTGACTGACATGCCAGTAAAAAGTGATAAGCGATTGCAACTACATAAGTAAAGTTCCAGTGGCAGATGTCTAGATCTACTCTTCTACTTTCGAGATATTTATTCAGATGGCATGACTTCACAGCAGCGTTGAAAATATAATGCCATCTTGTTTTGGGGTAAATCTTCAGAAAATGTCTATAGGTTTCGAAAGGAAATGTGCAAAAAGTTGCATAAAATTGCTCTAGTATTCTCCCTCGCGATAGTGAGTAAGGAAATGAAAGGTAGAAATTGTCAGTCAGACCTAAAGCCGAATAAGCTGTTGTTGAAAGCAAACCATAAATTTAGTCCAAGAAAGTTGTGAGAAACTTGCCTATGCGACGATAATTTTGTAAACAGCGCCATAAAACCATCAGTTGTAAGTTGCTCATCGCTTCTTCAAAGTCAACCTTCCTTTTCGACGTTCGCGTTCGCCTATCTATCTGCTAAAGTTTTGGAATGATTTGAACAGCTTTCAGAATTCATTTATCGTGATAAATAAACGATACAGTGTCAAAATCCCAGTGCGAAGCTATGTTTTGTAATGGCTTAGTTTGCCTCAAGTCTGATTTTTGAGCGCGAGTTGATAAAGTCAAGTGATATTCGCCTGTACGAATACTTATTTCCTCTCTTCGTAGCCCTTTTTATATGCAGTAAAATGAGTTAGCCTCCTAGGTTCAAGCTTTCTTTTTCTGTTTTCTAGGTATGTTTTCATTCGTGATTTTACTAATCGGCCATAAAAATCCTTTCTTGTAATCACTTTATCACATCTCTAAATGTAAAAAATGTCAGATCATTTTCTAAGAAATAACTTTGAAAGTTAATTTCATGCAGAATCATGACGCGTTATCTGGATGATATCTTGACACCCAGTAACTTGCAACTAAAACATGTCTTGGTAAGAGCTTTTTCGATAAGCACAAGTAGATTTTGCAAATGAGGCATGTGCCTGCGACGCAGTTGCAGACAAAAATAAATTACATTCCGGCGGAAGGCGATTAGATTTATCCTTCTATTTTCATACATACATACATACATACATACAAGGTTTAATGAGTATATCCACATAATTGTGGCTCTTCAACTCGTGTTAAAAATCCAAACTCCTTAAAAATATTTTACAAATGCGAATATAAATCTATCTTAAATTAAGCAGCTATTTAAAGAAATTAAAGAAATTAATGAATAAAAATATAGTCAAAGACAATTAAGGACAAAGTCGTTCTTTGGCACGCCTTGTTAATTCTGTTTTCAATTTCGTACAGAAGGAGGTCAATGATTTTTGTTCTCTGATTTCTGTTGGTAGTTTGTTAAATAATTTGCTTGCAGTGTCTTGAAACGTATCTTTAACCATTGATGTGCTCAACTTTAGTTCGTTACTATTACGGAGAGTACGACCAGTCTTCTTTATTTCAATGCGGTTAATGGATGGCCAGTTCTCATTGTGAATCCCTTTAAAAGCCATTTTCATGCAGTTAAATTCTCTTCTTTCCACTATTGGAAGCCAATTGAGATTAAGAATATCAGCTGAAGATGCATATCGACCGAGCACAAAACTTGCTGCAACTTTTTGCAATCGTTGCAGTTTATTTATTTGAGTGATTGTCAATGGTGAGTACACATAGTCGTTGAAGTCAATTTTCGTCAACACCAGGCTTTCAGCGAGTTGTTTTCTCAACTTTACGGTTGTGAAGTGCTTCAGCTTTTTTAAAACTGACAATTTTCCGTAACAGCTAGAAGAAAGTTCTTTTAAATGATTGGACCAATCTAAGTGTTTATCGAGATAGACTCCAAGGAGACGAGGTTTTTCATCCAATTCGATAGATTCTCCTCCCAATGTCAGCGATATGGGTTTTCCTTTGATTTGATTACGATCATACAGTCTTTTGGATCCGCTGATTAAAAATTTGGTTTTCATTGCGTTGATGGCCAGAGAATTTTCGTTTGACCACTGTTCAAGTTTCTCTAATGACGAGTTTATCGTATTAGTGGTCATTTGTATATCATTAGGCCTGCCCGACTCGTATACGGTCGTATCATCTGCGTATTGGATTGATCGCGAAGGAAGACTGTCCTGAAGGCCATTAACATAAAGGTTGAAGAACAGTGGTCCAAGGATTGATCCTTGCGGCACTCCGAAATATGTTGTCATTGGCTTCGACTGTTGAGCATCGATTTGTACGTATTGTTTGCGATGGCTAAGGTAACTGAGTGACCATCTTAGAAAAACTCTTGAGAAACCCATTTTATGCAAGGATCTTATCAGAGTATCATGCGAGATCGTATCAAAGGCCTTTGAAAAATCGATTAATACAATTATCGATATTTCGCCGGCCTTCATCGCTCTCCTTATGTCATCTCTCAATTTGAGCAACGCTGAGCCCGTTGAAAATCCTCTCCTGAAGCCGGTAAGCGTGTCTTTGTAAATGTTAAGCCTTTCTATGAAATCGATAACTTGATTACAAACAATTCTTTCGAAAATCTTTGAAAGAGCGGGAAGTATGGCGATGGGGCGATAGTGAGAGCTTTCCGTTGGAGATGATACTTTGTTGATTGGTACAACTCTTGCAACCTTCCACAGTGAAGGGAAGTTATTATCTTTAATGAATGCATTGATGATATGAGTGAGTGGAGAGCATATGAATTCACCCACTATCTTTATGTAACGTATTGGAATTTCATCTGGTCCCGTTGATAGATCTTTCCGTATCAGTTTCAACTGTTTTAATACTTCATCGTAGGTGGTTTGATGGAGGCAAAAAGATGTGTTATCATTGTTTGGAAGACCATTGATAAACTGCTCCGTTTCTTTGACAGGGATAGCTTTCTTTTTAAGTGTTTTGTTGGCAACAGTTGCAAAATATTTATTCAGAACAGAAGGACACAAAGTTGAACGCTTAGCTGGTGGATGTAGAACGCTATGAATGACTTTCCACACCTCCTTCTTGTTTTGTTTTGAAAGTGCCTTGCGGTAGAAAGTAGCTTTTGCTTTTCTCACTGCTTTCTTTACAGCACGTTTACTGTCTCTGAATTTCTCCCATGAGGATGAATTTCTCGGAATATCTCCCGCGGCTTGTGACTGGCGAGCTTCTACACGATATTCATCTCGCATTTTTTGCAAGAGTCTTATTTCTTGATCTTGCATCCAAGGAGCAGGGGGTCTTGTTACTTTTATTTTCTTGGGAGGGGCATGTCTATTGATCACTTCAAGCAACAATTGGTTGAATATAGACAATTTTTCATCGGGATCTTCAAAGGAATAGACGAGGCAGAATGGAAGCTGGCTTACATCGCGCACAAACGATTGATGGTCAAAGGATTTTTCATCTCGTATCAGCTTGTAGCGTGGCTCGTATCTGGAGACCCTTACATTTATCAGGGCGTACGGTCCATCGTGGTCGCTGATACCATAGCAAGGCAGAACGTCTGTGAATTTTATCAAGCTTGGATGGCTTATTAGTATGTGGTCGATTAAAGAGGACGTATTTTGGGTGACCCTGGTTGGAGTCTTAACCATTTGTACAAGGTTGAACTGATCAAGCATGCTAAGGTATTTACGACACTTTGTATCCTCGTAAGACATCACATTTATGTTCATGTCTCCTGCTATTAATACTGGCCCATCCCATGTAGATTTTACGTAAGCAATTGTTTCCTCAAATTTTTCAAGCCAGTCAGTGAAAGGTAGTAATTTTTCGGAACGATAGATGACCCCTGCCAAAAGCCGACTGTTCTTATTTTGTCCCGGTAGCTCAATCCATAAGTGTTCTAAGTCATGAGCCTTGTTTTCAATATCTTTCCGACGCTTGAATTTCATCGAATCTTTGATGTAGAACCCGACTCCCCCGCCCTTCATGTTATTGCGATTTTCACTTACAAGTTCATACCCTGGAATTTGTACGTAGTCATTGAGAGTTTTGTTATTAGTTAGCCAGGTCTCTGATAAAGCGACGACATCGAAGGGGTATTTCGAAAGGGTCATTTGAAATTCATCAAACGTAGATACAAGGGACTGGGTATTAATATGCATGAATTTCAGTAGGTTTGCTTTCTTCTGGAGGACTGTGAGGTGTTCGTCAATAAACGAGTCTTCCTGCGAATCAAAGCTAGAATTCGTTTCATTCAAATTTGGGTGATTTTGAAAGGGCAATACCCTGTGAAGGCAGTCATTGCAAGTGTGGAGTATTGGCGTTGTTCCAGTTGATGATTTCAATGCAAAATTCACGCATTTTGAATGTGAAACAGAGCGACAGAGTTCACAAACACATTGTTTTTGATTCGAGCGAATTGTTTTGTTGCACTCTGAGCATTTGGGCGAGGGTCCCTTTGGGCCAGGATTTATTTCAATGTCGTGCTGTAGAGCTATTATCACATGAAACGATGCCATTGAATTCGCATAATAGGACGTTCTTCTTTTGGCTCTTTTCATTGAAATCCTCCATTGAGTAAATGTATCTTTTATGCAACATTGTACTTCCTTTGTTAACTGACAATAGGATGTAGAACGGCGACTTTCTTTATTGTGAAGACAATGGCTGGATGGCCTAGCAAAGCTCGCGCTGAGAGTAAACATGAGAAATGCTGGAAGGATCAGCGATAAAACAACTTTGTCTGCGCCCATAACTGCCAAACAGATCACAAACGATTCACCAGACTAGAGGCTTTTCTTCAATTGACTCTCCAATGAAGCTGTACGGGATTTCCACGAAAAAGATCGAAAAAACTTTGAGCAAAATTTCGCNTTGTACTTCCTTTGTTAACTGACAATAGGATGTAGAACGGCGACTTTCTTTATTGTGAAGACAATGGCTGGATGGCCTAGCAAAGCTCGCGCTGAGAGTAAACATGAGAAATGCTGGAAGGATCAGCGATAAAACAACTTTGTCTGCGCCCATAACTGCCAAACAGATCACAAACGATTCACCAGACTAGAGGCTTTTCTTCAATTGACTCTCCAATGAAGCTGTACGGGATTTCCACGAAAAAGATCGAAAAAACTTTGAGCAAAATTTCGCGTGACTATCCTGCGTAAACAATCAATCAAATATCGAAATCTTCTTATGTATTCTGTAAAAGCAACGGATAAAATTTTTACAGAATCTGGACTCGTTAACCAAGTGAAGTAAATGTAAGGACATACCTGCCATTTTGATTCCATTATATCCATCAATAAGACTGTAGCAATTTGATGATTGCCTCCTGCTTCGATATTTTATGTTCAGGCATCTATCAAAAAGGCCTTGCTCAGCTCTGACGTAGATGATCGTTGCTCCCTTGCCTGTTTGTTCCATATTCATCCAGTTGTCTGTGCCAGTTGATAGACATGCTAGCATGAATGCTAACGTCATCACTCCTGTCACCATTATCATCAATTCGAATCTTCCCGCCATTTTGCCCTGGAGAAAGAATTACCTGGTGAGTCAAAAGTCCCTTAAATGTACTGTGTCTGTGCACCAGTTCACAGCTCACTAAAAGTTAAGCGGCAAAAGCAGTGAAATTCAATTTTGCACTTGCTTTGTACAATCTCAATCATTTATCCTCAAAGAGACTGAAGAAAAACATGCTGATATTTCAGATGGGTGTCCAGGGTAGATCGAATTTTGGTCCTTTCATGAGTATTTAGAATATACAGGGTGTCCCAAAAACATTGGGTTTTTTGTGCGGCTGCTGTAGAAGGGCTGTAACTTCAATTGTCTCATTGTTTACACAGTTGCATCAGATAGGCTTCAACTTGTAGTTTGAGACCTTGTTTGAGCCAATCTGAGAAGTGGTTGCTAATTTATGGCAAAAAAAGTCAAAATAAGTGGTTGCTTCAAAAACAGCAGTTCGTTTCTTCTCCAACAATGTCAAAAGCAAGTGAATATTAGAAGAAAGGGTAGTATCTGAATTTTTCTACATTTGAAAAAGGGTTAATAGTGTTGTTCTTTTATAAACAACTCTAAATTTACTCTTTTTCAAATCTTGAAGCCTATCCTATGCAACCGTATAAAAAAGAAACAACTGAAGTTACAGTTCCTCCACAGCAGCCGCACAAGCGGCGCACAATTTTTGGGGACATCCTGTACTTCCAAACGAAACCACCTAATTAGCTGTAGAACCTCCTATATAGCTGTAGAACGGTTTGAGCGATTTTACTAAAATAAATGTTCAACTTTAAGTCAGACTTTGCACAATAAAATGATTTATGGTTTATTGAAATTGTAATGAAACTCACTTGCCACGACTGTATATGCCAGAAGACACATAACCAGAATGACAATGGCAAAAAGTCCTGACATGACTAACGCACAATCAACGCATGTCAAATCTCTCATATTCCAAAAATTCAAACCCACTCCTTAAGAAAACAAACGGTGCAAACATTTATTATGAGAACAGTTAAAGTTTGATCAGTCCTTTTCTGAAAGCTGCCATCAAGGGCAATCGTATGGTTACAGAGGGAGGAGCGTATTAAAACTTCTGACCCAATATTTTCCAACAAAATACGGCAAAGTAAGGTTATGTCATCTTGTCATCAAATCGTCATGCTGTTCCAAAAGCCTAGTGTTTTGGCTCAAAGAATGTGACAAGAGCAGAATGTCTTTAGACAATGACAAAAAAGACAAGATTAAAAGAGTGGAATACAGTCGAAATTGTGAAAACAAAAGAACCGAGGTTATGGACTGAAATTGGAAATGATATCGTAGAAAATGTGGCTCAAAAATAAACAAATTTAATAGAATTAGATGCGAAAAAAACCAATTTCACCTTTGCAAACAAAGTGCACAATTCCTCCTTAAATCCACATCAGTAGAATATGGTAAAGAGGTTCGGATGCAAAAAAAAAAAAAACAAGAAGATTTAGCACACTGAGGCCTTTCTGACTTATGTCGTCATCAGAGTGTGACTTTAAACAAAACTGATCAAGATTTCTTCGAAAATATTTGGAAATTTCAAGTAACCCAGTGTCCTTGTTGCGCTTTATGAAGGGCAGTAAAACTGAACAAGACTTTAATAAGATCGCCATTGTCTTTTGCGCTTCCAATCAAAATTTCCGCTATCTGACTGATCTGTCAAGATGAGGCTGAACGGGGTACGTACCTCAGAAATGAACAAAAGATTCAGCGCCTATGCTACTATCTCCACTCTACTGCCAGGTGACATATATTGACTGTGGTCAGATTTTAGATATTTTGTAAAGGCCTAAAACAGTTATATGCAATATCTACATCTGGCTACATTATAAGCGTTGTATAATCTCTGCAGCGGCCACACATAAGTAAGCCCACGTGAAACTCCGATTTGCATCTGAATAAAAGCCCATCCAATAGTAAGCCCATGGGTTACGAGGACATTTTGAGGGTAAACATCGCTTCATGCTATATGTTTAAGCTTTTATCGTTTTTTAATGTAAGTGCACCGTTATCAAAATTTAATCAAACCGCCAGAAAAGGCGAGCTTAGTCCACTCAGCCTTGATTGTCTAGCTTATCTTTAGTTACATTAGGGATTTAACAGTTCTCTTGGTAATGAAATTGATTAAATTTCAAAACACCACAAGTCTTCCATACGTTGTTTCTGAGCATAGTTATGTTCTGAGTGGTTAAATTCATACCATGCGCACAAGAGCGTCACATTGGTACACAGGGTACTCAGGTCAAAACGATTCGAAACTAAAAGTGGAATAAAACTGTGTTATATCTTTCCATCGGTAGAGACGTTTCAATCTGTCATCAAAGAAATTTGGAATTATTTTCGAAATTCAACAGGCAGCCTCAGCAATAGTTGTACTCTTCTCTTATCATTGGGACCATGGCTGGGGGGCATCCATTGCTTCCTTGGTTAAAAGGGACAATAGACCTTGTTTGAAATCAAACGTAATGTCTACAGAAAAACTCATTGAACGTTTGTCACAAATTTTGTTTTGATCTTCTGCCCCTATTTTTCTTCTGCCCCTATATTGCCTAGAGACACATTTTTGCGCAATAAAATGATAAAAAAAATTTCGCTTCAGGTCACCTTTAATTCCTTGATGCTTAAAAACTATGTGCCTAAGGAAGTTATTGCGAAGATACATTTGGCGCGACGCGAACAATTGATCTACTGCACATACGCCAGCTTCTTAAAGTTCAGTGAAATGTTCAGTGGGGGTAATCAAACGGACTGAACTTTTGCTGGACTTTTCTCTGAGCTCCCAACATTTTTTAATTCGATCAAACTTTTAGATGAAGACTGATGAACGTCCTGGACTTTACTGAAAACCGTCCTACCGCACTCCAACAAGCAAGTTCAGTACTTTTGACCGTAGACTTGCTCTTGTCGACAAGACGACTTGAGCAAGTCCATTTTGACCGCGGCTGAAGAGCTTTGAAAGCAAATGGCCTAAAGACCGTTATATTAGTTTTATAATCAAATCCTGAAAACTAAAGTACTGCATTCAATTTACAATTAGATATATAAATATTATGCAATAAAACCCTGATGCGTGGTAAAAAGCTACAAGAAAGGAAACAAAGCATATTTAAATTTTAAAGTTTAAAGGCCTAAAAAGCTAATTTGTTTTCGCCCTGTTTACCACTATTTCAAATTTCAATTTCAATTTCATGTATATACCACTACTTAAAGGACCATTGTATTATTTCATTATTAAAGCCTTGCAAGGACTGAATCCATTCTACAATTGAAATGCAAATATTATGGAAAGTGCGTAATGTGCGGTCGCTACTGTACGAATTACGGTGCAAAAGTTGAACCTTATTATGTTGATTGCTTCAGAAAATATTAATATAGATAATGAACTATGTCCATAAGTCTTTTCATGAAGCCGCGTTTCCATATCGTCACGAAGGTCGTGACAGCTGGTACTACTGCTTCACTTCCTGCCATCAACTCAGCTTGGAAGAATGTTCTCGTGATTTATTCAGCAATTGAATTGATGATAACCTTGTTTTTGTCATTGCTCAGAATGGTTGCGCAGATAACAGAATTTCACGAGGGTTAATTTGAATCCTAAAATTCAAAGAACAGTTGCCAAAATGAAATTGTTTTTCATGACCCTGATCACCTCCTGTATATCATGATTTGATTATCAAGAAGGCTGGTTTTAAAATTGAATACTAGAGATTCCGTTATCTATTCGATCTACTTGCTTGATTCACTTTGTGGTTATTTAATATAAATGTTTCTTTCATGGCCGTTCCCATGTGATCTGCCTGGAATCCACTCATCAAAAGTGGTATTTAGAGCTGAATTCATGTTAATGGAATTCACTCAACAGGCTAGTTTCTGTCAAGGTGGAAAAGTTCACATGGCAAAGTCCATTTTTTGAGCTGTACACCTGGTGAGAAAAAAATGTATAGATAGTTGAAAGCCTGTAGTTCTCAAACCATTTATCAGATTCCTATAAACTGATAATACCTGTGTAGCTAATATATCAACTTAGATAAAAATTATAGTTTGTAAAAATTGGTAGTTTCGTTCTCAAAATTACACGTGATGTTCTATAAATTCTTCATCCCAAAATCCTTTAAAACAGCAATGCAGCCCCATGATAATGGGAAATAGACAAAAAGGACTCAATGACAGTCCCAAGTAGGTACGATTGTGCAGCAGCCTCTTTATATACCAAGAAAATATTTGACTGACAAGATAGAACGATAGAATTTGATTATGATAGCTGTTGGGTTAACTTGCCAGCAACTTTGATCAAGGATTTAGGCCTGTTTTGGAGGATTTTGAGATGTAGTATTTAAACAAAATTGCCTGTAATATGAGAACGATACAACCGATTTTGACAAACTAAATTTTCATATTTAAGTTGATATGTTAACTACGTGAGAATGATCAATTTATAGGAATCTGATAAATGGCCTGAGAGCTACAGGTTTTCAAACTTTTGAACATTTATCTTAATCACCCGGCATTATGAGTCCTAGCTTGAGCGATAATGGAGGTAATAGTTAACATGCTAAGAGCGACTACTAGCACGATAATAATTTTTATTTTTTATATTTTTTATATATAATCCAATAACAAGTTATAATACATATTACTAACTACACTACTTACAAAATACTATATGGTACTACTAGAACGATACCCCGGGGAATAATAGACTGTGACTACCCCACGACCATCACATAGAGGTGGAAAAAAACCAGATATATGTAACTACTAAAGTCTGTCTCAAAATAGATGTCACGTGAAAATGACCGCGAATAAAACAATTGAAATGTTTGAAAGGTTTTCTTCCATTATCGCAGATCTCATGTGACATCTAACTTGAGACAAACTTTAAACTACACGACGGGAATTATGCACAAAAGGAATATTTTCTAAAAGGGACATGGTGGTTGTGTAGCTAACGGAGTTTAACCTTTCCTAATCAAACCGACCAGTTTTATGGATGAAACGTAGAGTTAACAGAAGTATATTTTCATTAATTTCATTTGGTAGGTCTTTGTCGCCATACAATAAAATCTGCATTAAAACGTTGTTTGGAAGATTGGTGTATCCAAACGGTCGTAATAAAGCAAAGATTTGAATCTGTCCGTTCTGGCCTTTATTCGCCCAATGACATCCTGGTTGCGAAGAGAGTATTGCGACTGTTGCAGTGGTGGGATTGGATCCTTGGTATAAACGGGAGTTGGATTATTCATGATCTTGTAGAAAAAAGTAAGGCGTTTGCTCCATCTTCTGTGACTTAGTGATTCCCAGCCAAGTTCTGTGTACAATTTTTCTCGCGATGTTCCTCTCCATGTTCCCGTAATAGCTCGAGCAGCAGAATACCGAACAGACTCTAGTTTTTCCGTTAAGCTTGGTAAGGTGACGCTATTAGTCAATTCACATACTTTTGCCGGATTATGGTAAATAATATCCCCGTAGTCAAGATGGGGTCGCACATAGAGCTTATATAATTCGTTTAGGGTATGCCTGGGCAGATATTTGGAGAGATATTTTAACAAGCCAATACCCTTTCTTGTTTTAGAGATAGCTGATTTGATATGAGCAGAAAAATACAATTTTGAATCTAGAACAATTCTAAATGTTTATGTTCATCTACTTTCATCACTGGTGCGTTATTAAAACGAATTTCTGGATGATCAGCTTCAATCTTTTTTCTGGAAAATATCAATTCTACAGCTTGTTTTTGCGGATCGGTGGGTTAAACGACATCCTTCAGTCATGAGTCCACTGTCTTATCAACTCGGAGTTGATAAGACAGTGGACTCATGACTGAAGGATGATATGGACCATGATCTGGAGTTGACAACTCCAGATCATGGTCCATATCATTAGCAGCTTTATTAGAGTCTTCTACTACAGTGAACAACGACTTATCATCAGCAAATAACAGAAAAGTGTGTGTTATGGAGATTAATTGGTTGACCGTTGAGTCACCGGGACGAAAACCTGATTGATTTGGGTTAAGTAGGTCACATGACACAAGAGGTGAGTATAAAGAATCATAAATGAATTTTTTAAGTATTTTCCCAAAGATTGGAAGTAGAGAAATTGGCGATAGTTTCCTTTTACATTTTTCTCATTCCTTTTATGAACAGGCACAACATTTGCATGCTTCCATATTTGGGGAATAGACCACACCTCAAGCAATTTGTGAATATTATCTTTAATGGAGCAACCAAAGCGGCATCACTAAATTTTATCATTCTCGCAGATATTTCATCCCAGCCATGTGCTTTATTAGGATTAAGTGATCTTATGATTTTCAGTATCTTTTCCTCAGAGATAACAAAGTCGTTTATCAGGGTGGTAGTTAATAGGGTTTGTTGTGGAATTTCACTGCCTGTGTCGATCGTCGTACACTGAAGTATGAAATAATCATTTAAAAATTGTGCCTTTTCAGTAAAATCAGTTACAAAGATTCCATTCTCCAAAAGAGGTGGTATTATTGGAATCTTAGCCTTGTTTAACACGGTGTTAATTAAGGACCAATATGTTTTGCTAGACGTCCAAGGGTTGGCTTTTGCTTTCTATGGCGCGCCAAAAGCAGCAAAAATACTTGTTAGAACTTTGAGATGCTTGCTCAGATTTTGAAATACTTGTTTGCCTTAAGAAAGTATTTCTTTTTAGCATCCTCAATCAGTCTCGACCCTTCAGCTATCATATTTTGTATTCCTTCAAGTTTATCATCTGGCTGAGCATAGCCACCAAATCTTTGGCATCTTTAAAAAAACATTGCACGANTTCTTTTTAGCATCCTCAATCAGTCTCGACCCTTCAGCTATCATATTTTGTATTCCTTCAAGTTTATCATCTGGCTGAGCATAGCCACCAAATCTTTGGCATCTTTAAAAAAACATTGCACGAATGGTTAATGCATCTTCTGTTTGATTTAATGGCTTGAAAGGAACTTCAAGTACTTTGCTCTTATCCTATATGTAGCATTTCTGATATCTTTACTATTTTCAGAATTACAGCGTCTTATTTGTTTGGGCCAGTTTTGAGAATGTGACGTCATCAAATTGCTAAATCGTAAGCTAAAAAAGCTACAGATTTCTGCTTACTACCATATTATAGACCTCCATAAACTCTGGTGTTCTTGAAGATTGTACCGTTTTTCATATTTCACTTTAGGATCTACGATTATTTCAATTTTATTCAAAACTTTTCACGAGTTCTTTCAATAGAAAGAAAACCGCTGTAATTATGAAAATAATCAAGATATTAGAAATGCTACATGTAGGATTATAGCAACGTACCTGAAGTTCCTTTCAAGCCATAAAATCAAACGAAAGATGCATTAACGCATTAACCATCCGTACATCGTTTTTTAAAGATTTGGAGGCTATGCTATCTGGCTGACCGTCCCTCATGAAGTTTTTATAAGCACGATTCTTGTTCCTTAGGAAGTTCTTAACAGTTTACGTTATCCAGGGTGCTTCGTGAGGTCGAATCGTTTTAAATTTATTTGGTATGAAATTAGAATAAATATTCAAGAGCACTTCATTTAATAATTTCACCTGTTCATTAGGGCATGTCATTTTGTCGAGATGCTCGTACCAATGGAACATTTCAATGCTTTTCATAATGGCGACAAAATCTGCTTTATCATAATACCAAATCTTGCGGGTATGGGGTGGTAGTGCTATGCTTGAAACAGATACTTTGCCATAAACAATTTGGTGATGACATTGTTCATGAAGTGACGGATGAACTCCAGATTTGATAACGAGGTTAGGTTGATCAGTAAAAATTAAGTCAATGCAGGATTTTAAATCGCCCATGAAATGAGTTTGTTCTGAAATCAACTGGTGAAGGCCATTGTCAGACGTTAATGGCTCAAATATCTTTCCCTCGTTATTTTCAATATCGTTTACCCAACATTGTGTTGATCGGCAGTTGAAATCACCGGTGATAACAACGCTGAATGGATTTTCAGCATGCCGGTTAGATAGCAATAACTCAAAATTTATTGTGAAGTTATCAAACTCATTTTGGCCCTGACTTGGACTTCTATATATTGTGACAAAGAAATAGTTTTTCCTGTTTAACTGGACCTCGCACACAACGCATTCAGGGAGAGTCACCAAATCAGAACGATGTTTTAATGGAAGAGAGTCTTTGACATAAAGCCCAACACCACCCCTTTTCACGTTTTGTGGATGGTTACTTTTAATAAACGTATAGCCACCTAAAGTTAATCTATCTTCATCGGATGTGTTATCAAGGTGGGTTTCAACAATGCCATTAAGGTCATAATTACATACCGAGTTATAAGGGACCTGTCATAAAGTATCTACTACAGGAGGGCGGAGGATATCTGATTTTTCACAAATATTGTTCATAGCCCCTACTGAAAATGAGTAGAAAATTCCATGGCCCATTGGGAAGAGAGAAACATTTTTCGTGGCCCATTTCAATCTTTTTGGGTCCATATTTTGAGTTTGCTGGTAGCATGAGATCTTCTACTCTTTTCTCTTTGTGTGCATATTTTTATCGTGACATTAAAATTGTTCCAATAGATATCTCTAACTATTACCTTCTGCTAATTTATGATGAACTACTGTGTCTGCATCTACAAAAAGCGAACTCTGATGCAGGTAGTTGCCACACGTCCAGTTTTCGTCCTGATGAAGAAACTCTCATTGTTGCACCAAATGTTAAATTTGATGATGTAGCAACAAAGAAAAAAAAATTTAAGAAAAACTGCTTGCAAGGGAAACTTTAAGTAAGGTTTTACCTTGATGCACTTTCAGCACTCCATAGAAAACAATTTTTTTATAAGAATGCTAAACAAATTTGAAAAGAAGCTGTTCGCGAGGATGGAAGGATCGAAGAAGCATAGAGCAGTTTTGCATATCGAGACACAGAAAGCAAAAAGGCAAAAGAAAAGGGGAAGACTGTTTTCATGCTTTGAGAGAAATGGAAAAAACTGCAAAGCTCAACCAGTGATGAAAATTCATCTTTCTGTTTTGACTATGATTGACAAGTGATTGTTTCTCATTTTTTAGATTTTTCCTTTAAAAAAGTTGATAACCCCTTTAAAAGTTGCAAATATTTTCTGTGGCCCATTAACAAGCAGCTAAAATTTTTGGTGGCCCCTGCCTATATCCTCCGCCCCCTGTAGCAGATACTTTATGACAGGTCGTCCCTAAGTCTCAATAAGGGAGAAGACTCATAAAACATTATGTGCAGTAATACTATTTAGATTCCAAGTGCAAAAATTAAGTGTTTCAGGGCCTGGATTTGTTTCTATATCACCACTAAGAAGAATTGTTCTAACAACAAACCATTGCGTATGAAGTGTGTAGCACATTATGCACCCAGTGTAAAAATACGCAATAAATATGTAAAAATATAGGAAAAGAAAGAGCTTGACAACTATACCCTTATGACGAAGAAGAACTATGATACCGCTTGGGGTTCGCTTTAAAAGTTCTACAGCTATATAAATTACTGTCTTCGCAATGTGATGCAAATGGGCGAACAAAGGATGGAAACAAAACTGTGTTGCCACAGAGTGCACTGCAAGAAATTGTATTATCAGCGACAGGGGTGGAGCGGGGATTGAGATTGCAATAAAGCAACAACAAAACCAGTAAAGCTTAAAGACTTGGGGAACACGATCCCTGAATAGATACACGGAAGCACTCTATTGTTGCTCGCCATTGATTAGTTTCAATTCAACCGGCATCATGATAAAGAAATCCTCTCGCAGGTCCTAAGCGGCAAGCCACAATGCAACCACCATTGTCACATCCTAGGTAACATAACAAGCAACATACCAAACAAAAACAGACAAAAATAAAAAGAAGCTTACAATAACTGCAAAGTCTAACACAATATAGTTTGACGAAACAATTGAAGACAAACGATAATCAGTCTAGAGTGCGTGGCTGCATTAAAGGGAATCTAAGCATATGAAAGTGCCTCAAGCCATTTGCGGTCAAATCCTAGCCTATCAGATACCAGTATTTCCTGTTGACGTAGATAAGTTACCCAAATATGGCTCGGCATGTGTCACGGCCTATTGTCTTTGCACAGCTATTTTTATCGAAGGCTTACGTATGCTTAGATTCCCTTTAATAAGATGCGCGCCTGCTCATTTAAGGCTCCTGCTTTATGAGCAAGTCCACCTTTATGTAATGCAAGCCATGTCTGGATTGCGTCAAGACAAACCCTCAGAGCGAGTCAGCATAAGTTCATTTCTTCAACGCGTGTTCGAATCAAGACTCTCGAAGACGCCCTTTTAAAATCCTTGTGTACGGCGTTGCATCTATGATGTTTGACTCTGCAGATAAGCAGGTAGAAGAAATAAAGACATAAAAGCCATCGAAATTTAACAAAATGATAAAGTTTTTGAAGTCGAATTTGCAAGGCCATATCCTGTTCAAGATTTTAGAGAGGTCTTATAGAAAATTCACAAAGAATTGCTGCAATTTGAAAATTTGTTGCTGTTTATGAACAATTTTAGGCGGCAACTCCCATGCATTATAAACAGCCTACCGCCCTTGCTAATAGAACATATCAAACTCCCAGAAAGGGCGATTTTGCATGGCCGCACACCGTTCAAACTTCAATATAGTGAGGCCATGGGAAAACATTAACAACCCCAATGTACCGTATGTTTCTCTGAAGAGTTTTATGTGGCAACTATCTAGCATCTCATAAAATCTAAGCTTTTCATCACACAAGAACTGTTTGTATACGGCACGGCATGAAGGTAAGTACACCATGTACCAGTATCAGATACCTGATGAATAGTTAAGCTCGAAACGCTGTAACACTGTGTCTTCGTACATAGTCATATTTTTAAAGAAATTACTGTTTTACTGATACAAACGACGTACAACACGCACAGCAACATAGTTTTCCCCCTGTCTAAGTGCCCGTAAGCACACCCCATGTCTAAGTGCCCCAGCCCATTCTACCCCAGTGGTTTTCCCAGTGATATTAATGAAGCAAAATCTGTTCCCAGACAAGTTGTGAATCTCCCGGTATTAAATGTCTCGCAGCTAAACCTTCGGCAACAAAACAGAGACAAGGAAGAAATTCCAAAAGTTATGTGCATGTAGATCTAGTTCCTCGATGAAAACTTTGCTGTCCGTCTTGTACAGAATTAGAGGTGAATCATTTTTCGTGACCAGTACCCCGAAGGACATCTGACCACTCACTGGGGCACTTGGACCGGTTAAGCGATCTCGAGCCCTTCTTGGGGGAGGCTATCTGCAGCTCAATTTACGCTGGAATGGAAGCGTTTATTTTTGTTTCTGCTGCCCAAATACAACCAACCTTTTATGTGGAACGAATCATTCACCATAGAACGCAAGCGTTCGTTGTGTAGTGGCAGGTAAATCTGGTAAAGTCTTCAAGCGTGCTTTCAGTTTTGTTCAATTTAGAAACAAGAGCGCACTATGTTGCTTTGATCTGCTTATATAAGATATAACTTCGTTTAAGGTTCAGGTGCCTCAGGGTTTTGCGTAAAGATGCACGACGCTTCTAGCCTATCGAGTTCCAAGGATACGAAGATGCTGCCGTTAAATGATCACTAGGAGAGTCAAGATTATATCTCGCTGTTACCGAAATTCCAGATTAAACGAAGCTGCTTGACAAATGCCAGGCTAATTCTATGATCCAAAGTCCAAGCAAGAAGAGGAGATTCGTAACTTAAAATCTGCTAAAATATTAAAGACTTTTAGCTGCTTCAAATTCATGTATTCAAATCCTAAGATAAATTCTCCTTTCACTCATCGTTCTACGTATAGCAATGATCCAATAAGAAGCGTTAAATATATGACTCCCCAAGCAATGAGTTCTAAAAAATATGCACACTTTCAAAATGAAAACAACAGGTCGTTTGAGCGACTAAAAACAGTTCAAAATAGACTAGCACAGCGTAGCCTTTCTAAACATAGTAAAAGCTACGAAGAACGTGTGTACTGAGTAAAATGATTCTCATACCTTTGTTATGCCCAAGTAATATCTTTGTAAACTCGAATATCAATGCCAGTTATTCTAGAGAAGTGGTGTTTGTTAAAGCGCAGCAGCAAAGCTTAATAACAACGTCCTCAAATACAGGTCACGACATGCGCAGAAATGCACTGCTAACTGCGCGATACAATTATCAACAAAGATCTCTTTGAGATTCAATGATCTATAACTAAGCTATCACCAAACTATACTTTCTTTTCATTTGGATTACTGTAGCGGTTTTGTTAGTACAGTATACTCTAAATTCTGTGACAAATCAAGTGAAACGCCTTATCGCCTGTAACCAGGACCGCCGAGAGGGGGGGGTAGCCGGGGCAACTGCCCCGGGGCCCGGGCCCCGCCAGGGGCCCGTAAAAATGAAGCTTTGTTTTTTCCATTGTATGTTATAATTGCATCATTGAGCTGGGCCCTGCAAGGGGCCCGTAAAAATGAAGATTTTTTCTTGTTCATTTCACGTTCCAATGATATCACGGGTTTTTTGCACTTAATAATCAGGGAGAATAAGTACTTATTCTCCCTGTTAATAATGAACTTTGTGTTGTGGTCACAAACCAAATCGCAGCGTTACATCATATCTAAGTTTACGAACTTCCAGTAAATTGATGCGTACTATAACGTCATGCTTTTGGGCAGTGATTTGTTCTTATTATAAAGATGTCGATGAACTTTGATTAGTTCGTCGCTTCGCTTCGGCATAGGATTCTGGATTGCGCTAAAGATGGCATCGAGGAATTCTTTACCAAGATAAGATGCATTATGTTCTACCAAAGAAACGTTAAAGATTCCAGTGGCGCACCCAAAGGGGATGGGGGAGTCCGGACCCCCCCCACTTTTCAAAAAGATGATCCTTGAGATTCACTCAAAAACCCAATAAGTTGGTACCTAAGGGGGGGGGGGGGGGCCAGATCTGTCAAG
>REGM01000058.1:409944-420468 GCA_004194415.1 Aurelia aurita | reverse complement strand
AAAAGAAAGACTACGCAAAGCACGAGAAGAGAGATATTACAGTAAGCCACTCCACTCGGCATTTTTCAGAGAAACAAAAGAAGTAAGGGACGAGGATAACAGTTGGCTATGGGTTAAGAAAGGGTATTTGAAGAAGGAAACAGAAGGGCTGATAATGGCTGCGCAGGATCAAGCAATAAGGACGAATTGGATAAGACATAACATTGACAAAGAAGACATTTCGCCGTCGTGTAGGCTATGTGGTGAGAGAGATGAAACTGTCAGCCATGTAGTATCAGAATGTAAAGAGTTGGCTCAAAACGATTACAAAAAGGCAAGGCATGATAAAGTGGCTGCTATCCTTCACTGGCAGATGTGTCAAAAATATGGATTTCCCACTACTGCAAAGAGCTACGAACATTTTGTAGATAAGGAAATGGCTGTCTTAGAAAATGAAAATGTCAAACTATTATGGGACTTTTCCATCCAAACAGAAAAAAAAATAGACCATAACAAACCTGACTTGGTCCTGCTGGATAAGAAAGGAAAAACCTGCTACATTATCGATGTGGCATGCCCCTTCGATACAAGAGTTGAAAAGAAGGAGAAAGAAAAGTTTGAGCATTATACAGATCTGAAGTATGAACTTCTCAAGGTTTGGAACACGGAAGTGACAAAAGTATACATAATACCAATTGTGGTTGGCGCTTTAGGAATAGTCACGAAGAATGTTGAAAAATATCTTGAAAAAATTGACTTCAAACCTGGCTTAGATCCTCTGCAGAAAGCTTGTTTGTTGGGTACTGCCAGAATAATCAGAAAAGTTTTGGACTACAGCGAATAGGACAAAATAGAACACTAGAAGACAAGGAAAGACGGTTTAGAAAGAAAGACTTTAGATCTATTATCTCAAGCCACGGGAGGTGACCTGATAATAGACAAGATACTGGTATAACATCGAGACCATGAGAAGAATTGCATAATAATCATCATAATCATAATAATCATAATAATATGACATAAGACTAATTCAAGCCAACCACATAATTATAAACATAACAGGGTTCTATGTACATATTTTACACGAGCATTCACCTCCACTCCACAGCCGTATCTCCCCTTTAAATCTTATTATGCTCTCATTACTTTTAACAGAATCAGGAAGATTGTTCCACACATAGCAACCCATGTAATAAGACACTCTGATCGACCTTTATTGACTAAATCATCGACCTTTGCCTAATCCAGAACAGTGCTGTATTTATCATCTTTTCGGTTCTCACAGCGGAATTCTTATACAATAACGACTCGGAGCAGTTCGAAACAGTGATGGGTTTAATAAATGACAAGATTAAAAGCCTTTTACCTACAGTTTTGTGTCTTTGTTGCCAACAGGACACGAGCAAACCCGATAAAGAGGTCATCGACCTACCATTATCTGAGAATATATCAATCATAGTTAGGTTAATGCCTTCTCCAGACACATTCATTTCCATTAAGGAGAAACAATTCTTAAAGGGGCCTGTCAAAGGATGAGCGCTATGCTCCTTCTGCTTTATCTTCAGTTTCGCTGAAAGCTGGATCCCGGCAGTGCTTGACCGCTTGACTCAAAAGTGGAAAAGATATGCTTCTGAGTTTTGACAATTGATGGGGACCATATGTCATAATATGGTCTGAGGGCGGTGTTATGTCTTCTTGTAAGCGAGAAATGCATCAGTCCTTGAGAAAGCATTCGAGATTTTCACGAGAAGAAAAAAATTGTTGGATATTTTTAAGTATTTCGTATCAAACAAAATAATTTTTGCTGATGGTGGTATGAGGTTCTTGGGCAGTGATGCACCGCTCGGTCTTTACATTACTTTTATGTCAGAAAGAATTTAGAGCATTTTCATGTTAGAATAAGTTGCATAGGGATGTTTGTTCAGTAAAATCAACACTAATGAGGGTCAGTACCTGTCACCATCTAACCGCCTGAAGTATCTCAGGCACGTTTGAGCCTGCGCTGCTCCTCAGTTGCGTGAGCACTCGATCAAAACAGTTAAAAGATATGATACAGAGAGGGAGGTTTGTCGTCTACTTCTAGGTAACCTTATTGCCTACTCACTTTGATCGCTGGCCGCACTACAATACTCTTGAGGCATCCACCAGAAACTCATCCCTAGAACTTTCCCAAGTTGAAAGCACTGACATTCGTGCCCTCGACCTTCTGCACAGAACGCACACATCTTTAGCCGGGCTTTAGCCCCAGTCGAACGATCCAAAAATTCCGCTAACGTTCGCCCAACCATTGATGGCTGTCAATGTTGGATCGCTTGGCCAAACTTGTTAGATTGTTTGGCCATATTGTTGGCGGGCCCAATATTTGTTGGCAAGGGCCTAGTATTTGTTGGGATTGAAGTTTGAAATCGTTCAAAAATGTCGAAAGTCCCTGATTGGAATTCCTATTGTTCAGAGGTATCCGGGAGGTATTCGGAGGAGAAACCAACATTTGTTGGGTCTGCCAACAAATGTTGGGTCTGTCAACAAGGTGGCCAAATGATCCAACAAGGATGGCGAAACAATCCAAAATGGACAGCCAATAAGGTTCGGACCAATGTTGGGTCAAATGTTGGATCGTTTGGCCAGGGCTTTACGCTTAAAACTTGGCTAGACGAAACCAAAATGTTTGATAGAACAAAGCAATCGAGGCGTCTACATACCCAGAGATATAGCTCTTTATCTGTCTAGAACAACTTAGTTGCACAACTGCAAGACTGTGTCGGTGAATCCAAGATGATACTAAACAGGACTGGGCTGCGAGTTTTCAAGTGAGAAATTTCTGTTTGTTCTGTTTAGCATTCCACCAGTCAAAATTAAAAATTAAAATTGACGAAACGGGTAGCATATGAAATAAAATACTTGAAAAATGCCTTCAATGAAACTTGAAAGCTCACAAGCAGGTCTTGATCAATCTTTCATTGACATGGAATGTAATAATATTATCCAACATCAAAGATGCTTGACCTGCGCGGTTGTGCGCTGGCTAAAGATGTCTGATTTTCAAACTTTGATCGACAATTTTAGAAGTTTAAGCCTGGTTAGTGCAATTTTCCGAGCGGGTGGTAATTCTATTGTTTATGAGAGAAAATGTCGCTATGATGCTGAATAGAAATTTATTGCTTTATTACCCTTGTCAAAGAAGACAGAATTATAACTGACGATAAAGAACTTGTCGAAGTTTTTAATGACCATTACATCAATATTGTTGAAAAATCCTCAGGAAAAAACCCTCTAGCATTGCCGAAAACATACCCTGTGCAGACGATCGGCATGTAGTTAGACTGATTCTTCAAAAATACCTCAACCACCCAAGCGTGCTAGCAATTATTCAAGTTCCAGAAAATTCTTTTAATACGTTTTCTTTTCATGAAGCCGCAACAGACGATGTTTTCCAACTTTTACGGTCAATAAATGATAAGAAATCAACCGGTGAAGATAAAATACCTCCAAACTGGTCCATTTAGCTGCGTGGGAGCTATCTGTCTCACTAACAAAAGCCATAAACATTAGCATTCGCAACAGCAGATTTCCAGAACGCGGAAAACGAGCTGCAGTCACACCTCTCGACAAAGGTGAACCGACTCGAACAGTAGAGAACATTTTTCGCCCTGTAAGCATACTTAACACTTTCTCCAAAATATACGAAAAGATCATTAAAGATCAAATAACTCCATATCTCGAGAGAACGCTTTCGGTATTTATTGCAGCCTACAGGAAGGCTTATGGTACGCAACATGTTCTAATTAGAATGCTTGAAGATTGGAAGACCAAACTAGACAATACTTACACTGTCGGAGCAATATTGATGGATGTATCGAAAGCTTTCGACTGTATCCCGCATGATTTGCTTGTAGCAAAACTCCATGCATATGGTTTTGATGAAAATTCTCTTGTCTTCATTTATTCCTACTTAAAACGGAGCGCACAGTCGGTTCGAATAAATAATGTTTACAGCAACTTTCAATCTGTTTTATCAGGGGTACCTCAAGGATCCGTCTTAGGCCCTATTCTTTTCAACTTCTACATTAATGNCCTGCGCGGTTGTGCGCTGGCTAAAGATGTCTGATTTTCAAACTTTGATCGACAATTTTAGAAGTTTAAGCCTGGTTAGTGCAATTTTCCGAGCGGGTGGTAATTCTATTGTTTATGAGAGAAAATGTCGCTATGATGCTGAATAGAAATTTATTGCTTTATTACCCTTGTCAAAGAAGACAGAATTATAACTGACGATAAAGAACTTGTCGAAGTTTTTAATGACCATTACATCAATATTGTTGAAAAATCCTCAGGAAAAAACCCTCTAGCATTGCCGAAAACATACCCTGTGCAGACGATCGGCATGTAGTTAGACTGATTCTTCAAAAATACCTCAACCACCCAAGCGTGCTAGCAATTATTCAAGTTCCAGAAAATTCTTTTAATACGTTTTCTTTTCATGAAGCCGCAACAGACGATGTTTTCCAACTTTTACGGTCAATAAATGATAAGAAATCAACCGGTGAAGATAAAATACCTCCAAACTGGTCCATTTAGCTGCGTGGGAGCTATCTGTCTCACTAACAAAAGCCATAAACATTAGCATTCGCAACAGCAGATTTCCAGAACGCGGAAAACGAGCTGCAGTCACACCTCTCGACAAAGGTGAACCGACTCGAACAGTAGAGAACATTTTTCGCCCTGTAAGCATACTTAACACTTTCTCCAAAATATACGAAAAGATCATTAAAGATCAAATAACTCCATATCTCGAGAGAACGCTTTCGGTATTTATTGCAGCCTACAGGAAGGCTTATGGTACGCAACATGTTCTAATTAGAATGCTTGAAGATTGGAAGACCAAACTAGACAATACTTACACTGTCGGAGCAATATTGATGGATGTATCGAAAGCTTTCGACTGTATCCCGCATGATTTGCTTGTAGCAAAACTCCATGCATATGGTTTTGATGAAAATTCTCTTGTCTTCATTTATTCCTACTTAAAACGGAGCGCACAGTCGGTTCGAATAAATAATGTTTACAGCAACTTTCAATCTGTTTTATCAGGGGTACCTCAAGGATCCGTCTTAGGCCCTATTCTTTTCAACTTCTACATTAATGACCTGTTTCATTTCATCAAAGAAGCATCTCTTGTCAATTACGCAGATGACAATACTCTAACACATTTTTCCAACAGCCTCCCACAACTAATTGGTGTTTTAGAAAAGGAGGCCAACATTGCTCTCACCAGAGATGGGCAAGATACTCTACAAAATATCTTATTACAAGATACTGTTACTGCGAAAATTAGGTATCTTATTACAAGATACTGTTACTCGCGAAAAGAAATATCTTATTACAAGATACTAGTTATTTAAAAAAAATATCTAAGATATAACGTTTGAAGATACAGTTACAAGATACTTTGCCCAAGGGCGCATGACCAATGTCTCCTAACATTATGCTGTATAGGTAGCACATTTTAAATTCATTGTGCATAACTACCTCGACGATGCCTAATTGAGTGTAATTGGCCACTCCTGGAGCATTTGAAAAATTTCCTCATGCCTACTTATTGTGGAGACATATTGCATAGCTCCTATGCAGCGTCTTTTTTTACTTTATAACAACTATTTCATATTTCACTACCTCGTGAATTTTCTTTTGGGTGAAGAAACACGAGCCTAAATCCATTCTTATCTGAGAATCCAGACTTGTTGGATTTTGCTTTCTTGTCCGTGGATTCACGGTGCAGCTAGTTAATGAATTACCAGGCATTGTGAGTGATTGAATGTTTCATCCCTGTGCTTTTTAACACAAAGTCCTTTCAATGAAACGAGCCTCGTTGGGATATAAAGATTTATATCCTTGTCTTCTTTAAAATGTATAAATGTAAAGAAATAATTTCATAGAAAGGATTGCCTTTGAATCTTAAAATGTTTTCTAGTCTAGTCTTCTTTCACACAAGTATCTTGTAACTTTGAAGAGTTTTCCAAAAAAATCTTATTACAAGATACTATTATTGAGCCAAATTATTATCTTATTACAAGACACAGTTACTGATTGCTGAAAGTATCTTATTACAAGTACTGTTACTGTTTTCAGTATCTAATTACTATCTTCAAGATAAAAAGATAAGATATTGCCCATTTCTGGCTCTCACATAGCTCGATCAAAATGAAATGATCGCTAACCCAGAAAAATTCCACGCACTTCTCGTAAAAAAGATCAAACGGATACAACAGGGCATAGTATTTCTATTCAAGAGAAAACGATCAAATCTCAATCTTCAGTAAAGTTACTACCCTGGGTACCAGACTCTCAAAAATATGAGATACTGGGTACCAATCGTATTTGCAGTGGTGGTCGCCATCTAACTAAATCAATCGATCAATAACTGAATTAATGTTCTGCGTTTTACCTCGCAGCTTATTTCACGTCCTCGCTATTGTTTCGCTGTGACCTTTGCACCTACACGGATGTGTATGTAGGCTCCTGATTGGTCAATATGGACACGTCAGGACGAGGTTAGGGGCGCACTGTACCAGACTCTCATTTTTTTTAAGAGTCTGGTACCCAGGGTATAAAATTACTTGGTGTAAATCTCGACCATAAACTAAACTTTGACTCTCACATATCTGATCTTTGCAAAAAAGCAGCAACCCAGCTAAATGTACTAAAACGACTGAAATCTTTTCTTGTTTTTGCGGAGAAAAGGGTACTCGTCCAGAGCTGTCTTTTCTAACTTTAACTACTGCCCTTTAGTATGCTTTTTCTCTTCAGCTAGATTTGTGGATAAGATCGATAAAATATAGGAGAGAGCCCTACGTTTTCTTTACGATGACCACAATTCTTCTTATGAAGAATTGCTTTGCAAATCAGGAAAATGCACAATGCACGTAAATAGGCTAAGATACCTCTGCATTGAGATTTTCAAAACTGTAAACCAGCTAAATCCTGAATTCATGCAAAACATTTTCGAAACAAGAACCTCCAATCGACCTTCCCGGGCCTTCCCGTCGTCCAAATGATTGCAGCACTATAGGCCCAACCAAACAACGTTCGGTTCAAATAGCCTCAGGTCTCTTGGACCGCAGATTTAGAATCGTTTGCCAGATGAAATAAAATCAGCAGAAAATCTGGTCCAATTCAAAAGACTTATTAAAAACTGGGATGGGGCCGCCTGCAGATGCAATGTACCGGGTGTCCTAAAAAAAAGTATACAGATTTGGTCAACCCTAACGATCGGAATTTAGCTTGAATCAATCTGAAATCATTTTTGAAACATTAATCGATAGTTAACTTGAACATAGATACCTTGTTTGTTGACATTGGTGCTTTGAGAGTAGATATATTAATCTTCAAAGGACAAATTTGCCTCCACTGTTACCTTAAGAGTACTCAAGAGAAGAGATTTCTTATGTGGTCACGAATATAGAATACTGCGACTGAATGAATAACATAACAGAACGAGCGGAATATATACAAAACGAATATAGAGGTCCATTATATACACACGGGGGTAGCGCTGTCCTACATTTCTCCCCTCCTTTATAAGTTTAAAGGCGTAAATCACTGTACAATGTCTGATGGTACAGTTCCTTCGATCAGTCTTTGCCTTCTTTCTCGTAAGGGATATCGTCTCACAGCGGGTTCATCGTTCTCTATATCAGATGCTGACTCGTCAGAGCTGCTCAAACTTTCTTCGATTGTCCGTTGCCTCGTCTCGACGTCTGAAATCTTACTAGGTATTGTCTGGGCTTTTGCTTTCGGTTCCTTGACTGGTGAAACTGTCTCATGCGATTTGACAGGAGTTATCCGATTGTGGTGGACTACTTTTCGATTCTTCGTTGAGTCGTTTTGGATTCTGAAATTCAAGCCGTTTGGAAGGCATTCGACGACAGTCCACGGTCCGTTCCTGCGTGGTGATAACTTCTTGTTTTCTCCGGTCTTGAAATACTTGGTGCGCAGCCAAACCTTCTCCCCGGCGTGATAACTATGAAAACAAATGTTTTTGTTGTATTGCTTCTGCATTTGTTGGCGAGTTAGGTTGAGTTGCATTGCGACGTGTTTGTAGACTTCTGCCAGACGAACTTTGAGTTCTGCTGCATATTCACTGGCTGACTGTGCATCTTGGTGGTCGGAGGCTGCTGTGTGATTGAGCAAGAGGTCTTGCAGCATAACTGGTTTTCTCCCAAAGACAACATAATACGGGGTACACTTGGTGGAAGAGCTTTCTGTCGTGTTCAAGGCGAAAATGACTTCAGGCAAGATTGAACGCCATTGTTTTTGGGGAATCCTGCGATCTAGTAGTGTTGCGCGGAAGACTTCACGAACGCTCCGGATGTTTCTTTCAGCAAAACCGTTTCCCTGGCTATGGTAAGCCGATGACCTGCGCTTCTCAATATTGAACGTGTTACACACTTCACGAATGGTTTGCCCGTCAACGTTAGATCCCTGATCGGATAGTAGGTAGGAAGGACAACCATGTTTCAAGATCCATGAGTTGAAGACGGCTGATGTGACTGTGGGAGCTGATTGGTTTTGAAGTGGCACTCCTTCAATGTACTTCGAAAACACGTCTCCTATGAGCAAGATATATCTGTATCCACTATCATCTTCTGGCAAGGTGGCTAAATCAATTGATACTAATTGCATTGGTGCATCGGGCTCGAAAAGTGGCAGCAAGGGTGCTTTTGGTGTCTGATGATCACTTTTCGTTTGCTGACAAATGTGACAACTCTGGACGAATTTTCGTAAGTATGCAAACATGTTCGGCCAATAAAATCTGTCTTTGACAACAGCGTGCAATTTTTCTGTACCGAAATGGCCTATTTCATGAAATTTGGAGACAACGAATCGTCGTAATGATGCTGGCAATACTGGGCGACCAGATTTAGTCAGGACATCATCTTCTATTCGAAGTTGATTAGAGACGCGTTTTAATCTACCCTCCGTCACTGTGCTTCCATTGGCGATTAATCTTTTTGCTGGACCGATTACTGGATCATTATTTTGCTCTTGAACGAGTTGATCTAAAAATGGTTTGCCATCAGTGTCTATGTTGTAAACTTTGTTGTCAAAGATGGTTTCAAATGGTGTCAGATCATCATCTTGTGTGGGTGCGCGTGACAATGCATCAGCTTTCGTGTTCTGTTTTCCAGGTTTGTAGTTAACAGAATAATCATATTCTTCTAATTCAGAAATCCAACGTGCGAATTTACCTCGTGGATCTTTCATGCTTCTGATGTGCACGAGTGGATTGTGATCGGAATGTAGAATGAATGAAGTTCCAGCTAAATATACATGCCAAGTACGTACTGCGACTAACAGAGCATACGCCTCTTTGCTGTGTGCTGACCAGTTTCGTTGTGATTTGTTTAACGTTGTCGAGAAATAGGCTACTGGGTGGATTGTTCCATCTGGCTGTTCTTGTGAAAGTACTCCACCAACGGCGATGTTGCTTGCATCCACTTCAACGATAAATGTTTCTCCGCAACGTGGAAAGGCTAGGACTGGTTTGGCACATAACTTATCTTTAAGAGTGACAAATGCATCTTGACATGTGTGATCCCAGACATAAGTGACTGCATCATTGGTTAGTCGATTTAGTGGCTTGCTGATTTCTGCAAAGTCTTTGATAAATTGGCGATAAAACCCTGCAAGACCGAGGAATCTCTTTAGTTCTTTCTTGGAAGTGGGACAAGGGAAATCACGTATGGCATCAGTTAATCTTTGTTGGGGTTGAATTCCGTTGGCTGATAATTCGTATCCCAAAAAGTCAACTTTCCGATGAGCAATAACACACTTTGAAGCTTTCAATGTGATACCTGCAGAACGAAGGCGCGTGAAAACAGTCTTTAACTGGTGCATATGGGTATCAAAATTAGGTGTAAAAATCACAATATCGTCCATGTAAGCTAACACTCGATCTGCTGGGAGTCCAGAAAGGCACATATCCATCAAGCGTTGATATGACGCACCCGCATTACAAAGGCCGTAAGGGGTTACATTGAATTCAAATTTTCCACGTGGGACAGAGAATGCTGTCTTTTCGCGATCTTCTTCACTTAACGGCATTGACCAATACGCGGATGCTGCATCTAAAGTTGTCCAATACATAGAGCCGGACATCTTATCAAGTACATCTTTGATGTGAGGCAGCGGATAAGTGTCCTTCTTAGTGACATCGTTGAGCTTCCTAAAATCACAAACAAACCTCATTGAGTTATCTTTCTTTTTCACGAGGATGATGGGGCTATTCCATGGTGACTCCGATGGACGGATGATGTCATTGGCAAGCATTTCATTTACTTGACTGTTAACTTCTGTTTCCCAGGCCGTTGGGATGCGGCGCGTCTTTTGGTAGACTGGTAAAGAGTCTTCGGTGTTGATCTTGTGCTCAATTAGCTTATTCTTCTCAGGCCGCTTCGGGTTAACTGCGAAAATATCTCTGTACTCACGTATCAATTCTGTCACTTTGCTTTGTTCCTCAGTGGAGAGATCTGTGGATACGTTAACAGCCGG